>JBBPBX010010205.1:35055-58358 GCA_038048925.1 Garcialebias charrua | reverse complement strand
CCCCCCAATATGCTGGTAATCTAGCTAATCCAGAAATACTGAATTCATGTGGCAGCCACAGCGTGTTTTCTCATTAAAAAGAAACCGGCTGCATAAAACAGCTTAAAGGAGACCAAATATTGGTTTTATAAATTTTTATGGTATGTCTGTGAGCTATCCAGACCATGTTCATTCAATTTAATACACAAAATAATTCTTGTTCTGCCTTTTCTCACTTCCGTTCTGAACAGGCTGTTTATGATAATGAGCTCTGAAGGCCACGCCCTTCAAAAATCTGTTTACATTAACTCCGCCCTCCAAAGGGTTTACGTTAGCATTTCATGCACTTTAGAAATGGCTAGTGCTAGCTTAAGATAACTTACCGAAAGCCGTATGCGCGCGCCGCCATTTGCTGCACCTGTTAGCATTAGCCCACCCGAATCCGAGGCTAATGTTAGCTCGTTCCTCCTCCGCCCGCTTAGCTCCGCTCGTTGCATGCGGCGCTTTGGGAGCGATCGCAGACACATACACAAAGTTCACCGAGTGTTTCCAGATAATTTATCTGTATGAGGCAACCTCTGATCGGACAAACGGTCCTCAAAAGCCAGCTGCTCCCGGCGGCAGATGGCCCCTTCGCCGGTATGTCCAATCCCCGCCCGCTTTGCTCCGCTCGTTGCATGGTCAGGCAACGGTGATCTGCTCGTTTTACGTCTGCCGGCTGCTCGTTGGGAGCGATCGCTAATACGCTAAAAATTGAACTAAAACGTAAAAATAACAATTATACTTTATTTATAAAGCCATTTAAAACAACCACAGCTGCAACAAAGTGCTGTACACATGAAATTAAGAACATTTAAACAAAAGATGAGATGAAATCAGGAAAAACAACCGTCACGTTTTATACTGAAGTGGGTTGAGCCTAACCAGGGGTTGCTAGGTGAGGGGCTGGACTCAGGTTGGGGTGGTTTGTCCTGGCGCTTGTGATGTCACAAGCGCGGGGATTTGAAAACGAGACATTTATATCCCTGAAAAATAAATCTACTTGGAGTAAATACACCACTGGGTGCATTTCTTTGGCCCTAGGACTGTTTTTTAAGAAGTAAATACCCAAAGTAAAGTAAAAAAAACATTAAAAAGTGAATTTTGCATCTGTGGTCCCCTTTAAGTCCGTGTTGCCTGTTAGCTCTAAGGGTACGCATTTCTGCTGTTCAGCTGACAGGTTTATGTTTCTGTCACCAGGGTGAGGCATGTAAAAACACGTCTTAGGAAAACAATGCTTAGTTGTGTCGATTATGGGAGTCACTTTTTCACACTGTCTTGCACGCCTGAATCAGTTAAGGTTTGTGCACTCAAGTGCTGTGAGTTGAGTGAAAAATGGAGAATGTGTGTTCACATTAACGTGCCCACTTTGATTTGATGAGCTTAAAGGAGCAGTGGAGATGTTCAAAATGGAGCGAGAGTATGTCCACACTGATGTAGAGGAGTGAAATCGTATCAACATGTCCTGTGAACTTTTTCACGCCGCATCAGATGACTTGCGACCCCGAGTAATGCTGCAGGAGGGGTTCACTCCCAGTAACCATGGCAACAGTTGCATCTTCACCACAATCTCTTCCAGACGGAGTAGATGCATCCTCATCACAACATCCCACTGACAGAGCAGAGCAAGGCAAAGACAGACGTACTATCTACACGTGATCCAGGTCACACCAGAACGTTAAAAATACTGTACTGATCAATACACACATGGCTAAAAGCTCATGTTTGAGAGTGCAGAAGGACTGATCACGTGATGTCTGGGCTGTGATGTGTTCACCACACTAGCGCTCCCTCTAGTGTTTGAGCAAACACACTGCACATTGAACTGGACTGAAAATGAAAGACTAAAGAACTACTTAAGATCACTTTAAAAGATTATAGGAAAAACTCAAAACTCCTTGGAAGGAAAATGTGGAGCAAAGGTTAGTATTTAGATGGTTTAAAGCTAAATTAACGGTAATGCAGCTTGTAGATGGTTAGTATGCCTGTCTGCAGCAGACCTAATTAGATTTTTAACTATTAACAATAAAGTTGAGGCTTGTTTTTATCTTCCTCATGCTTTTCTTTTTACATACAGATGCTGGTCATAAAATTAGAAGATCATGAAACAGTTGATTTATTTCAGTAATCCCGTTCAAAAAGTGAAACTTGTACAGTATATTACAGTATATTCATTCATTACACACAGACGGATATATTTCAGATGTTTAATTCTTTGACATTTAATGAAAACCCCAAATTCTGTATCTCAGAAAATTAGAATATTACTTAAGACCAATTAAAGGATTTTTAGAAATGTTGTCCAATTGAAAAGTATGAACATGAAAAGTATGAGCATGTGCAGCACTCAATACTTGGGCTCCTTTTGTCTGGATTACTGCAACAGTGCAGCGTGGCATGGAGTCGATCAGTCTGTGTCACTGCTCAGGTGTTCTGAGAGCCCAGGTTGCTCTGATAGTGGCCTTCAGCTCTTCTGAATTGTTGATCTGGTGTATCACATCTTCCTCTTCACAACACTCCATAGATTTTCTCTGGGGTTGAGGTCAGGTGAGTTTGCTGGCCAATTAAGAACAGGGATACCTTAAACCAGGTACTGGCAGCTTTGGCACTGTGTGCAGGTGCCAAGTCCTGTTTGAAAACAAAATCTGCATCTCCATAAAGTTGGTCAGCAGCAGGAAGCATGAAGTGCTCTTAACTTCCTGGTTGACAGCTGCGTTGACCTTGGACCTCAGAAAACACAGTGGACCAACACCAACAGATGACATGACACCCTCAAACCATCACTGACTGTGGAAACTTGACACTGGACCTCAAACAACGTGGATTATGTTCCTCTCTCTTCCTCCAGACTCTGGGATCTTGATTTCCAAAGGAAATTCACATTTTACTTTCATCAGAGAACATAACTTTGGACCACTCGAGACGCTTCTGACACTGTCCCTTGTTCAAGAGTGGCTTGACACAAGGAATGCGACAGCTGAAACCCATGTCTTGCATACGTCTGCATGGTGGTTCTTGAAACACTGACTCTAGCTGCAGTCCACTCTTTTTGAATCTCGCCCACATTTTGGAACGGGTTTTGTTTCACCATCTCTCCAGGGTGGAGTTATCTCTATTGCTTGTACAGTTTTTTCTACCACATCTTTTCCTTCCCTTCACCTCGATTAATGTGTTTGGACACAGAGCTCTGTGAACAGCCAGCCTCTTTAGCAATGACTTTTTGTGTCTCGCCTTCCTTGTGCAAGATGTCAATGGTCGTGCTTTGGACAAATGTTAAGTCTGCAGTCTTCTTCATGTGTATCTACAGAACTAGACTGAGACCATTTAAAGGCCTTTGCAGGTGTTTTGAGTTAATTAGCTGATTAGAGTGTGGCACCAGGTGTCTTCAATATTTAAAGATTCACTATGTAATTTCTGGAGAACGCTGGGACTTAGAAAATTTTTCAGCAGGTAAAAGCATTCTGCTCCCTCCCCCTCAGAGCCATATATGACTCTGAGGGGGAGCCACAGTCCGTTCTCTGTTGAACTTGAGTTCTGCAGCTCCGCCTCCTGCTGAATGTCCGCTCGGAGCGCTTCTGTGATTATATATGTTAATAAAACGTTCTAAAAAAATATGATAAAACCATGGAGCACTTGTCCAACAACACAAAAACCAGCAGAAATCAGCAGAGCTTCACAAAGCCACGTTGGACATGATTTAATTCGCTCGTGACTTCCTCGTTTCTGTCAGTGCAGGTCTGGAATGTCTGGAATGCTCCGCCCCCACTACATGTCCTGTCTCTGCGCTGCGAAGTTCTGTGATTATATGTTAATAAAACGTTCTAAAAAATATAATAAAACCATGAATCACTGGTCCAACAACACAAAAACACCCTGAAATCAGCAGAGCTTCACCAGCCACTTTGGACATGAGTTTTTTTTTCCGCTCGTGACAAATCCATTTCCTCATTCCTGTCAGTGAAGGATGAAGCGATCACTTGACTTTTGGCAAAAAAACAAAATAAAAGTCCAGCTCTGGGATGAAGAAGGGATATTTAATACATTTGTGTCACATACAAATCAGTCCTGCATCGCTTTGCAATCCTTTGAATGAGAACGTGCGCGGCGCTGGGGCTGGGACAGGCGGGGGCGTGGGTTGGGGCGTGACAAACAACTCTGTTTTTATTGGCTGGTCATTGTCCGGGTCACTCTGTGTTTTTAGTGTTTTTATAAATGCTGATAGAGAAGCAAGGGGACTATAGTTTTTTTCAGAGATTACTTTGTCTAACATCAGTCTGTCAGTAGATAGTGACAGAGTGAAGAAATATGTTAAAAATATATTGTTAGAAAAGTTACAGACTGCATTACAAAGTTACATAGTGTACCTTTAACCTTTTCACAATGTTCTAATTTTCTGAGATACTGTATTTGGGGTTTTCATTAGTTGTCAGTTATAATCATCAACATTAAAATAAACATTTGAAATATATCAGTCTGTGTGTAATGAATGAATATAATATACCGTACAAGTTTCACTTTTTGAATGGAATTATTGAAATAAATCAACTTTTTTTTTATGGTATTCTAATTATATGACCAGCACCTGTATATTGACTGCTTTGTCATATTTGATTAATTTGTTGTTTTTGTTTTTTTGCAGCCAGAGGTTCCTCCTGCTTCACCTCTTCCCCACTCAGAGGAGGAAGATGATGGCGACTTGAATAAATCTTTAGGTGTTCAGCGCTTCCAGCAGATCCTTCACCCCGCTGCTTCTGTGCCCGATGACCAGCACCACATTTACCATGAGGAGGACATCACATGTAAGTCCTGTGATATTTGACTATTCTTGTTTGCAGACTCACACCCAGACATGAGAACATCACAAAAAACCTTCTGCTTCTTGTTTGTTCATGTGCTCCGTATTTTATTTATTTATTCTGCAGACCACCGTCACTCCTCTCACCACATCCACCGGCCTCTGTCCAAGCTGCCCACTGACGGGCGCAGGAAGAAAAGCAGCAAGAAAAGGAGAAAGGACAAAGATCACAAAAGCAGCCATCCTCCCAGCAGCGGCCCTATAGAGGAGGGAGAAGATGAAGAGGAGGAGGAGGATGAAGGGACAGAAGGAGCATCTGCTCCATCTGAGCCAGAGAAAAAAGATGTGGAGGTGCTCATTTAGCTCTATAATAGCTCTTTAATGCTATTTAGGAAGATTTTTATAAATATGTAGCGGCTGCATGAGTTATGTGCAGATGCTAAAATGTTGATTTGTTCACACCAGTAACTGGTTCTCCACCGTAAATCATCAGCACCATCATCTGATCAGTACCGACGTCTTAATGGTTCAGATTTCTGTAAACAATAATATTCAGATTAAACCTTTAGTAAACTTTGCTCTAACGCTCGTTTCCTCTTCAGTTCTTCTTGTCAGAGGAGGACCGAGGGGCGAGAAGCGGCAGAGACGTTTCAAACTCGACTCGAGAGCTGCACATCGTTCCTCATTCGGCTCCGAGAGCAGAAACTGAAGATGCATCTTCCACTGAGTAAGTGTGGTTAAAGAATAAAAAAACAGGAGACATAGTTTAAAATGTGATTCAGCCTGATGTAGTTAGTGCCTGAAGTTTGCTTTTATTATTATTTTACCAATCAGAGCTGTTCTGATAAGGTTAAGATAAGATAGAACTTTATTGATCCCACAGGAAATTATTGAAGACCAGGGGTCTGCAACCTGTGGCTCAGGGGCCACATGTGGCTCTTTAGTCCCTCATCTGCAGCTCTATGAAGCTTTGACCAAAACTTACAGGAAATTTAATTATTCTACTTTTTATACCCACAACAAAAAAAAAGACTAGTTTTAACTGATTTATGTCAATTTTCTGCAAATGTTTGAGCAACACTATTTATTTATTTTTTTTGCTTTATTATTTCAGAGTGGGACACTTAATTTCTCCTCACATAAAAAGCCACAGACTTGCAGAGTTCAGTGTTTTCATTTAAAAGAATAAACTAAAAGTTTTTACTTCTTTACATCATGTAAAAATATCACTAAATGTTGAAAGTCATTATGGATTATTAGTTTTATAATGTCACCTCCACTGGTCAGAGAAGCCCCTCCAGCTACCTCAAAGTGGCCCATGGGCCACCAGTTGATCATCACAGTTGTAGCAGGTTTCATGACTCTGGGCTAATTTTTATTTAATGGGTGAAGGGGCAGAAATGGCTCTTTGATCAAAAAGGTTTCAGAGCCCTGGGTTAGGACCGTACAGGTTCCTGCCTGTTCAGACTGTGAGGCACTGTGTACGTTACCAGGTCTCAGGCATCCAGTGGGCCTGCTGGGTGTGACCTGATGGTCCACAGTAATCATGTCCTCCGAGACACATACATCACCTGTCGCTATAGACGACGCAGCTCCAGACTCCTCCTCATTACAGTGACTTTTCCACTTGACGAAGCTTTCATCTGCGCCGGGGTGAAGCTGTGTTTACATCTTTAGTCTTTTTAGAGGATTGGACATTTGTTTTTAGAAAACACTCCTGTGTTGAGGGAAGATAAGGCGGTAAGTTGCTGTTTTGTTATGAATCATATTGATGTCAGCTGTAATATGCAGAATAAAGGCAGAAATGTTATTATTGTTGCAGAATAAAGACAGAAATGTTATTCTTGTTGCAGAATAAAGACAGAAATGTTATTCTTGTTGCAGAATAAACACAGAAATTTTGTTATTGTTGCAGAATAAAGACAGAAATGTTATTCTTGTTGCAGAATAAAGGCAGAAAGGTTATTCTTGTTGCAGAATAAAGGCAGAAATGTTGTTATTGTTGCAGAATAAAGACAGAAATGTTATTATTGTTTCAGAATAAAGACAGAAATGTTATTATTGTTGCAGAATAAAGACAGAAATGTTATTCTTGTTGCAGAATAAAGGCAGAAATGTTGTTATTGTTGCAGAATAAAGACAGAAATGTTATTATTGTTGCAGAATAAAGACAGAAATGTTATTATTGTTGCAGAATAAAGACAGAAATGTTATTCTTGTTGCAGAATAAAGGCAGAAATGTTATTCTTGTTGCAGAATAAAGGCTGAAATGTTATTCTTGTTGCAGAAAAAAGACAGAAATGTTATTCTTGTTGCAGAATAAAGGCAGAAATGTTATTATTGTTGCAGAACAAAGACAGAAATGTTATTCTTGTTGCAGAATAAAGACAGAAATGTTGTTATTGTTGCAGAATAAAGACAGAAATGTTGTTATTGTTGCAGAATAAAGACAGAAATGTTATTCTTGTTGCAGAATAAAGACAGAAATGTTGTTATTGTTGCAGAATAAAGACATAAATGTTATTCTTGTTGCAGAATAAACACAGAAATGTTGTTATTGTTGCAGAATAAAGACAGAAATGTTATTCTTGTTGCAGAATAAAGGCAGAAATGATGTTGTTATTGTTGCAGAATAAAGACAGAAATGTTATTCTTGTTGCAGAATAAAGACAGAAATGTTATTCTTGTTGCAGAATAAAGACAGAAATGATGTTGTTATTGTTGCAGAATAAAGACAGAAATGTTATTCTTGTTGCAGAATAAAGACAGAAATGTTGTTATTGTTGCAGAATAAAGACAGAAATGTTGTTATTGTTGCAGAATAAAGACAGAAATGTTATTCTTGTTGCAGAATAAAGGCAGAAATGATGTTGTTATTGTTGCAGAATAAAGACAGAAATGTTATTCTTGTTGCAGAATAAAGGCAGAAATGATGTTGTTATTGTTGCAGAATAAAGACAGAAATGTTATTCTTGTTGCAGAATAAAGGCAGAAATGATGTTGTTATTGTTGCAGAATAAAGACAGAAATGTTATTCTTGTTGCAGAATAAAGGCAGAAATGTTATTCTTGTTGCAGTTTAAAGGCAGAAATGTTATTCTTGTTGCAGAATAAAGACAGAAATGTTATTCTTGTTGCAGAATAAAGACAGAAATGTTGTTCTTGTTGCAGAATGAAGACAGAAATTAGGGATGGGGCAGATCAGATCCAGTATCGGTATCGGTATCCGATACCAGCATAATTTAAGTATCGGATATCGGATCCAACCTGCCGATATTTCCGATCCAGCTTCAAAGAGCACTTGTGTTCCATCATATTCTGTGACTGCCGTCTTAACATTATGTGAGTTAAAACCAATGAAGACACTCACAACAGGAAACTCACAAACTTTAACAGTATAGTCTTTATAGTATAGAAAACATTCCAAAATACACATAACTTTATAGTCTCAGTACAAATATTTCATTATACAGATTCACATACCTGAACAGTATCGGATCGGAAAAGTATCGGTATCGGTCGATACCCAATTCTTAAGTATCGGTATCGGATCGGAAGTGAGAAATGTGGATCGGTGCATCCCTAGACAGAATGTTGTTCTTGTTGCAGAATAAAGACATAAATGTTATTCTTGTTGCAGAATAAAGGCAGAAATGTTGTTCTTTTTGCAGAATCAAGACAGAAATGTTTTTCTTGTTGCAGAATAAAGGCAGAAATGTTGTTCTTTTTGCAGAATCAAGACAGAAATGTTTTTCTTGTTGCAGAATAAAGACATAAATGTTATTCTTGTTGCAGAATAAAGGCAGAAATGTTGTTCTTTTTGCAGAATAAAGACAGAAATGTTGTTCTTGTTGCAGAATAAAGGCAGAAATGTTGTTCTTTTTGCAGAATCAAGACAGAAATGTTTTTCTTGTTGCAGAATAAAGGCAGAAATGTTGTTCTTTTTGCAGAATCAAGACAGAAATGTTTTTCTTGTTGCAGAATAAAGACATAAATGTTATTCTTGTTGCAGAATAAAGGCAGAAATGTTGTTCTTTTTGCAGAATAAAGACAGAAATGTTGTTCTTGTTGCAGAATAAAGACAGAAATGTTTTTCTTGTTGCAGAATAAAGACATAAATGTTATTCTTGTTGCAGAATAAAGGCAGAAATGTTGTTCTTTTTGCAGAATAAAGACAGAAATGTTTTTCTTGTTGCAGAATAAAGACAGAAATGTTGTTCTTTTTGCAGAATAAAGACAGAAATGTTATTCTTGTTGCAGAATAAAAACAGAAATGTTATTCTTGTTGCAGAATAAAGACAGAAATGTTATTCTTGTTGCAGAAGACAACTAATCTATATGTTTAAAAAATATGAAAGAGATTCACATTTTGTGTAAAAGTTTTTACTCGAGTAAAACGTCTAAAAACAGCTTGTCTTTGCATTTTTTTTCTCTAGTAAACCCGACTCACCCTGCACTCCCAGTCCTGTTGCCCTGTCGCCTTCGTCCGAACAGCCACAGCTGACCCGGGTGTCCAGTCGCAGCTACGACCTGCAGGAGCGCCGGCGCACAGGCAACATGACGGGCGCTGAGCAGGCCAAGTACCAGCGCATCCCCACGGATGAGAGCGAAGCTCTGACGCTGGCCTCCGCCGACCTGGATGGCATCAAGAGTGAGTAACAAAAAACCTTTCATAATGGAAGCTCAGATTTTATTGTCAACTGTCAGAACATTCAGCTGTAGTCCCCTTCTTGTTTTATTTTTGTTTCTGCTATGTCAAAAGTCTAAGGAATAAGAAAACTTTAATTTTTTTCTGCACAGATTCTGTTGACATTCATATTAAATGTTTTATTGAGTTGCCAGAATAATGGTTGCCCGTTAGTCGGACGTGCTGAGCTTTTTCTCTAGGTACAGTAAAATAGATGTGAACATCTTTCTGTTCTCAACACACCGTGCTAACGTGTAGGTTTTCAGACGTCCAGGACTGTGTAGTCACTGAAGCAAGCTGAATTTAAACCAACTGGACGTCTTATTTTTATTTTTCCATTTCGAAACGGAAGGGTGCAAAGCGTCTTCAAACATTTGTGAGTTGTTGAATTCTCAGGGAGATTGATTTGCACGTGAGTTCAACTTAAATGATTAGCTTTGATGTATTGGTGGGATATCTTTGTATTTGTAGTGATTCGATTCAACCTGAGTCAATTAACCTCTGCTCGTTGATGCAGTCGGATGTTAGGTCAACTGCCCGTCAGGAGCCAGCAGGGCTGACTCCAGTCTGACCTCTTATGTCAAACCCTTTTTTAGCCTTCAACGTCCTGTCCTTTTTTTATTTTGAACTTTTATACTACCTGCAGAAATCATAAAATGACTGGATGGTTGATCTTCTTGATAAAAACCTGCAGTTTGTGTGTGTCCCTGGACCCAACAAGGTTGTTGTTCTTGCACTGGCCGTCTTGGCTGTCGGTTTCTGACGATGAAGTTACGTTCATGGATTTCTACAGGTCGGATACATCAGCAGATATTTGCCAGCACTGATCTTTGGGGTCTTGACAGAACAGTTTCTGCTCCGTGTTGTTCGTCTGTCTTTACGTCTTTCTTTTATTTGAATTTAATCCTATGCGTTGTTTTACTTTGATCAGAATTATAAAATTAAATAATGACGTTTTCTTTTTTAGTCTAAATTGTCTTCTTGTGCTTTCTACCAGGCCATCGTTTCGAGGATGTTCCCGGAGTCCGCAGACACCTCGTCAGAAAGAACACCAAAGGACAAATGGTGCACATCGGCAAAGACTACAAAGAGCCGACAACTCGCAGTCGAAAGCAGGATCGTACTCCGCACGAGGTGAGAAAACTCATATTCATGTTCTCCAACGTTCTGCAGACGTTGAGTCTAGTCAAACTCTAAATAAACTTTATTTATTTCCAACTCATCAGTCCTTAATTTTTTGTTTTGACAAACGAGTAAAACATTTATTTGGCGATCAGTAATTATAACATTACACACAACATTCTAGTTGTATATAAAAGTTGTACCGGTTGTTATTATTATTTTATTATTATTTAACATTTATTTCACCAGGAAAATCCCATTGAGATTAACATTTTCTTTTGCAAGAGAATCCTGGCCAAGACTGGCAGCAGCACACAGAGGTTACAGAACATTCACAGCAAAAACAGAAACCGTTAACTTGGTCATAAATGAATTAATTAAAGTATTCCTCAGAACATTTACTTCTCCAAATCAGCAAGAACAGCCTTAAAAACATTTAGTGACAACAGCTCCTTTTAGGTTCTTGTATTTCTACAACTGGTTCCAAGAAGATGGAGCAGAAAACTGAAAATATTTCTTTCCAAGTTCAGTTTGGACTTTAGGCACTGAAAGTAAAAACAAGTTCTCACAATGAAGAGAGTATCCTCCAGTGGTCTTTCTCTTTATAAAAGCCAACAAATACGAAGGAAGAAGTCCTAGTATGGCATTATAAATAAAAATATGCCCATGGTGGAGTCTACGAGTGGCCAAGGCCGTCCATCCAACCCAGTTGTATAAAGTGCAATTATGTGTAAAACCTTTTCACCCTGTTGTAAATCTTAAAACTACATGATAAACAGCATCCAGTGAATAGACATTTAAGAGAAGCATGCATGTATAAAATGTCACTATAATCCAGTACAAACATAAAAGTAGCATCAACCAGTTGCTTTCTAGCCTCAAAACATAGAGAGGATCTGATCCTGAAGTATAATCCCACTTTTAATCTCAGTTTCTTCACCAGCTGTTGAATGTGGGAAGTAAAAGACAAAGAACCATCTATTAAAAATCCTAAATATTTATACTGTGATACCGTTTCAATTTTCAGACCTTCGGCTGTAGTAATGACTGGAAAGTCCTGAATTTCAAATCTCCCATTGGAAAACAGCATCACCTTCGATTTATCTGCATTTAAAACAAGAGTTGTCTGTAAAACATTAAAAGCTGACTGTGATTGATTAAATGTACTGTTAGGGGAGAGACCAGAACAATATAAAACAATATCATCAGCATAAAAATTAAATTTTGCATGAGGCACATTTAAATTACCGGTAAGACTATTTATACATGTATATATACTGTATACCGGTAATAAACAAAAGCGGCCCCAGCACTGATCCCTGAGGAACACCATTGAGTATATGGAGAGAAGAGGAAGCTAAACCCCCTATGTGAACACACTGAGATCTATTGGTCAGATAGTTGTCAAACCAATGAAGAGCTTGTTCTGACAACTCCTTATTTTCTTTAGTTTTTATACTTATTTTAAGCAAATGCCTGTTTTAAAAGGTAAAATAAATAAAACCACTTTATTTTTTTTCACAAAATGATCTTCGGTATTTCTAGAAAATATAAAATCCCTGTTTCTTGGGTTTGTTTAAAATGTATTTAAGATTTTGTAACTTTTTATTTTGTATTTTTGACCTTTGTTGCACATATGTTGAAAGATTAGACAGAAATAATATAAAAATAATGCAAAACTGAATGTTTAAAGAATACATCAAGATATATTAGTCTTTTAAAATGCAATAAATATGTATTTGGTTATTTTAAATCCTTATTGGTAAATTGAAGCAGATTAGTGTCTTAATTAATTTGATATGCATTAGGAACTCAAACTATATGAAAATAATAAAGTTCACGATCAATAATCCAGGTTAAAAAAAATCCTGGGAAAAATACAATATAAAAGTGTACATTAAAACAAGATTTGATTACTTTTAATATTAATCTTTCATTTTTATAGCATAAAAATAGGGACTTCATCGTGATCTCAGAATCTACAATATTTTGGTTCTTCATTTATTTTCCCTCTGATTTAACTCTTTATTGTGGTAAATATTTTCTCATGTGTCGGTCTCGCCTGCCTGTTTTATTGATGTGACAGAGAGGAGGCAATAAAAAATGAATGAATGAGTTCTTTGCTTTCACGCGCTGAGAGGAAAAAGAGGAGAGAGGCTCTCAGGTAACCAGACACTGGGAGCTCCTGAAAAGAAAGAAAGAAAGACAGATGAGGGGGGCCATGTTTTATTAACACACACACTTATTCTCATACCCAGCTCTGAGCCCCCAGCAGCCCAGGTAAACAAAGTCCTGTCAGGTGTGTGAGGGACAGTAACTGGTAACACATCAAGGGTGGTGGTGTTTGAGCGCTCACCTGCTCCGTCTCGCTCCTGCAGTCAGTACCGGTGGTTCTGTACCGCTCTTCCTCTCGGCCAGAGGGCTTCCTCCTGAACTCCGGTCAAATGGCTCTGCACCAGAAGGTGAGGCAGGGCGGCCCCCCCGTCCAGGGTCAGGTTTGACCTGTGTGAGCGTGATTTCACAGGCATGCGACAGGTGCAGCGTGGTACGAGGACGCTGATTTATTTTGATGGGAGGTTACACGCAGGACTGTGACTGACCTGCATGGTGTTAAATAACTTCCTTTTAACAAACACTGAACGCTGAGAGGGGCTAAACATTGTTTTAAATGACGTTTTGTCTTTGAATTGTTCTTTAAACATCATTTCATGGTCGTATAAAGCAGGGGTTCCCAACTCTGGTCCTTGAGGAACACCATCCTTTAGGTTTTTGTTGTTTCCCTGCTCCAACACGCCTGATTCAGTGATTTAATTACTTCATCAAGTTCTGCAGATGCCTGTTCATCACCCGTTCATTCAAAGCAGGAAACAACTAAAATGTGCAGGATGGTGTTCCTCAAGGACCAGAGTTGGGAACCATAAAGAATGTGACTTTATCAAAGGCAATAAATGCTAGAAGTCTATTTTATCATATCAGATACTCAAACCTCTGCTTGAAGTCACTTAAATTTGTTTACAGCAGCACTATATGGTAATAAAAGCTAATTACTGTATTTTGTTAGACTAATAAAAACACTAAATAAGGAATTTTATTCAAGGTAAGTACCGTAATGCGTTTTGTGGCTCGCTTGTTTTCTCTGTAAGCATGGCTTTGTTTTACTGCAAGTTGGTTTTCTGAGCAGATACCTGCTAATAAAGTGAAGTTCATTTGTTTTGAAGTGGCATTTTATTGAAAAGCTTTAGCAATAAATATCTTACCTGTAGTAGATAGCACCTTGAGCTCCTCAGTTTGGAGGAATCAGTTTAATTCTGACCAGATTAGCAGACTAAAAAGCAGGAATAAGACCAAAGTGGATTGCTGCTAGAATAACACAACACTAAACTGTTGTTTAAAAAAAATAGTGCCTGCATGAACTTCCTGAAATTGTTGAGATTAGAGTTGATTCAAGACGGCAGCAGTTCATTTTGGTCTTTTCCCAGCTTGACGTAGGCATTATCTCATCAGTCCAGTCACAACTAATCTCTTTTTCTTTAAACTGATATTGTTCAAAGAGCATCTACAACAGGTAGGATACTTATAACCTTCCACAGAACCCCACTTTAAGAGCTCTGAACTAATCATTTCATCTTCTAAGTTTAGTTTGACTGAACCACTGTCAGGTCTGAGCCCTTCCCATAGCTGACTGAATAATTTAGTTTGGTCACTAATGTCTGAATGAACGTGCGTTGTGCTTTGCGATGCCACCTCCAGGTGTTTGTGGAGCTGAACGAGCTGACCATGGACAAGAACCAGGAGATGCAGTGGAAGGAGACGGCTCGTTGGATCAAGTTTGAAGAAGACGTGGAGGAGGAGACGGACCGCTGGGGGAAGCCTCACGTTGCTTCTCTGTCTTTCCGCAGCTTGCTGGAGCTCAGAAGGACCATCTCCCACGGTAACGTGCTATCTCGTCAGGTTTTCATGCCTGGAAGTAGCGCAGCTCCTAACTGGCTGCGTGTTTCCAGGAGCGGTGCTGCTGGACCTGGACCAGAAGACCCTGCCCGGCATCGCTCACCAGGTGGTGGAACAAATGATTATTTCAGACCAGATCAAAGCAGAGGACCGAGCCAACGTCCTGAGAGCGCTGCTGCTCAAACACAGGTGAGTGACGGTCACACGTTTGCTACGTTTATGAAAAACGATGAGTTCACGTTGTTAAAACGCCTCTCGCTGCTACGCACTTCCTGCTTGTAGACTGCTTTGTGGCTTGTTGCAGCCTCTCCTCCTCCTGCTCAACCTCTCTCTCCCTCTTCCTGCCTCCCAAAGTCACCCGAGCGACGAGAAGGAACACACAAACCATTTTCCCAGGAACATCTCGGCGACCAGCCTCGGCAGTCTGATCCCACACCACCACAACACGAACCACAACCATCAGACGGAGCCCTCGGTGACCGACCCCCTCATGGGCGTCGGCAACTCCACGGCCGACAGTGACACCCGCATCGACATGGACAAGAACGAGCTGCAGGTACGTCCCAGTGAAATTGTTTATTTATTCATTTCATTTCATTTAAAAAACACAAATACACTTTCAAAACAAAGAAAATAAAATACCTATAAAATGAAAGGCAGCAGAAGAAGAATGAAATCTAATCATTTCTGCCCCTTAACAAAATCAATTCAATCAATTCCAGCAACAATCGTCCATAAATAATACAACAAAACACATAACTTATAATTATTCATTATAGTTCATTAAATATTAACTAACTTATATGTATCTTATCAACAATATATTCTTGATCTTTTTCTTAAATATAAATAATGATTTCTCTTTTTTAATATCATTATCCAAACTATTCCATAAACATATTCTCTGCGTTGAAGTAGACCTACCCCTTAAACTTGTTCTATACTTCGGTTTTACAAAAATATCTGTTCCCTTTAGATTACAACAACTATTCCTTTTTACAAAATACTCTTGAATGTTTGATGGTAGGATGTGATTCTGAGCCTTGTACATAAGTAATAGAATATTGTAGTCCACCAAATCATAAAACTTAAGTAATTTCAGTTGATAAAACAAAATACTTGAAGGATGACAGTAATGTTTTCTTGAGATAATTCTTACAGCTCTTTTTGTAAAATAAAAATAGACTTGGTTACAGTTTTACAAGCAGTGCCCCAAACACCAACACAATAAATTAAATGCGGCACAATAATTGTATTATAGAGCAAACGCAAAGCTTTATCATTTAGTAAGTCCCTTACTTTATACAGTACTGCCATGAACTTGGATATTTTAGTTTTTACAAAATTAACATGTTGTTTCCATGACAGTTTATCATCGATAATTACTCCCAAAAACCTTACTTCGTTCACTCTGCGTACTTCAACACCATCAACTTTGAAAAGAAAATCCACTGTTAACTTTTTTTTTACTAAATATCATACAATTAGTTTTTTCAACGTTCAATGATAACTTATAAGTTTGTATTTTAGCAAACTCCATCTTCATTAATTCAAACATCTGATTCAAGTCTCTTCCCAAACAAAATAAAGTGGTATCATCAGCAAATAAAACCCATTTGAGGATACCAGACACCTTAATTAAATCATTTACATATAAAATAAACAACTTAGGTCCAAGTACTGAACCTTGTGGTACTCCACATGAAATACTGTACAGATGAGATCTTATATCATCAATCTGTACAAACTGTTTTCTGCATTTCAATTAACTAGATAGCCACTGTAGAGAGCTGGACCTCTAATACCATATTGTTCCAATTTTTCTAGTAAAATCGTGTGGTCAATGGTGTCAAAAGCGTTTTTTTAAATCCACAAATAGACTTATACAATATTGTTTATTATCTATCGCTGTAGTAACTTCTATAAATTCCACAAGAGCCAAGGATGTTGAATTATTTGATCTAAAACCATACTGACTATTCCTTAAGATGTTATGTTTATACAGAAATTTTTCCAGTCTGGACACAAATAATTNATTATCTATCGCTGTAGTAACTTCTATAAATTCCACAAGAGCCAAGGATGTGAATTATTTGATCTAAAACCATACTGACTATTCCTTAAGATGTTATGTTTATCCAGAAATTTTTCCAGTCTGGACACAAATAATTTTTCAAGAATTTTTGAAAACTGTGGCAACAAAGATATAGGTCTATAATTATTAAATAAACATTTCTCGCCATTTTTAAAAAGTGGAACTACCTTGGCTATTTTCATTCTGTCAGGGAATATTCCTTTAGAAAATGACAAATTACAGATATATGTAATGGCTCAATAACATGACTCATTATCTCCTTCACAACAAAAATCTGGTGACAACGGTTTGTTCTCATCATTGTGTGTTTGGTGGGAGCAGAAGGAGCCGGCTCTAGGGCTGGGCATGCATCGGTCCAAGTCCAAGCACGAGCTGAAGCTTCTGGAGAAGATTCCAGAGGACGCTGAGGCCACCGTAGTCCTTGTGGGTGAGTTAACACAAACTGGAACTACGTTGAGAGCTTTTCTGTGTGTTCCCACTCATTGGTTTGTTGGAACATCTGGTGTTGTCTTCCAGGAAGCGTTGACTTCTTGGAGCAGCCCACGATGGCGTTTGTGAGGCTGCAGGAGGCGGTGGAGCTGGAGTCGGTTCTGGAAGTGCCCGTCCCCGTTAGGTTCCTCTTTGTTCTCCTGGGGCCTCCAACCAGCAGCATGGACTACCACCAGATTGGCCGCTCCATCTCTACGCTCATGTCTGACAAGGTAACCTAGTTGTTTGTTCAAGCTCTAAAGAACTAGTGATTTATTAGAAAACATCTCTGTTTTGCCATCCAGCAATTTCACGAGGCGGCTTACCTGGCAGACGACAGGCACGACCTCCTGAACGCCATCAACTGCTTCCTGGACTGCAGCATCGTGCTGCCGCCGTCAGAGATGGGCGACGACGAGCTGCTGCGCTCCGTCGCTCGCTTTCAGAGAGAGATGCTGCGCAAAAGGGAAGAACGAGAAGTGAAGCTGCAGGCAAAAGAGAAAAAAAGCCACGAAGAGAAAGGTAAACTTCTCAACTAGAGAGTCTGCATCTCCTGCAAAAATGCAGCTTGAATGCTTATTGCAGAGACCTGCTGAAAAACAGCTGAAATTAGCTAAAAACATGCTGAAAAACAGCTGAAATAAAGAACAAGTGTAAATTAGCAGAAGAAAGCAGAAAGAACACATAATTGCTGAATTAGATTTAAATAAGCAGAAATGAGTACAAAAATTAGCAAATTAGCTGAAAAAGCAGAAAGAAGCTTAAACTATCAGAAGGAATCATAAAGAGCTGAAATGAGTTCAAAAAAAGGTGGAATTAGCTGAAAAAGCTAAAATGAGCATAAAAACCGATAAATAGTAGCTGGGATTTCAGAAAAAGCTGAAATGAGTATAGCAAGCTGAAATTAGCTGAAAAAAAGTTAATTGGGCTGAAAGTAGCAGAAATTACCACAAAAAACTTGAATTTATCTAAAATCTGCTAAAATTTGCTTTAAAAAGTAGCTGAAATAGTGTAGCAAGCTTAAATTAGCAGAAGCAGAAAGAACATGTTTGCCCAATAAGGCTGAAAGAAGCAGAAATGAGCACAAGAAAGTGGAAATTATCTAAAAAATATGAAATTAACAACAGACAAACAAAAGTAGCTAAAACAGCAGAAAGAAGCTTAAAAGGAAGTGGAGAGAGCACATTTTTGCTGAATTTGTTTGAAAAAAGTTTAAATGAATGCAAAATATATGGAATAACTGAAAAAGCTTTAGCATAAAAACAGCTAAATAGTAGCTGAAATGGCAGAAAACGCTGAAACTTGCAGAAATAATCTAAAAGGAGCATAACAAGCTGAAATGAGCAGAAAGAAGTTAGAAGAAGCACAAAAATGTAGTTAGCTGAAATCTGAAAGGAGCACAAAACAGCTGAAGAAATAGCTGAAAGTAGCTGAAACTAAGTTTAAATTTGTATAAGGAAGCTGAAAGAAGCTGAAACAGAACAAAATGTGAAAGGAGCAATAAAATGTTATAAACAGATCCGAAGGATGTAAAATGAGCTCAGTTCATTTTCTATGAGGGGAAAAAAAGTGTCAGAAAAGGCTAAATATTTCAAAAGGCAAGTTGCACCAATACCAAAAGTCATAGCTCCTTCTGCTGAAAGAGCTGAACGTTTTGATTTAGGATTTGTTGAAATAGTTTAAAAACTGCGGGACCGTGCCGAAAAAAAGTCTGGAAGAAAAATGGATCACAATAGTGTGCATGCTTCATAAACATTCACACTATTATAACATTGATGGGTTTTCTGATAACCAGATGTGTCTTTCTGTCATCCAGAGGCTCTCCTCACACCTTCAGAAGAGTCAGACGACCCCTTAAAGCGCAGCGGGCGCCTTTTTGGCGGGCTGATAAAAGACGTTCGGCGCCGGTACCCAAAATACGCCAGTGACTTCAAGGATGCTCTGAGCTTTCAGTGCATGGCTGCAGTTATCTTCATCTACTTCGCTGCGCTCTCTCCAGCCATCACTTTTGGAGGTTTGCTCGGTGAGGCTGGGTGGACACTTTTCTAATTTGATCTCGTTAATGGTGATAGATGAATGTGTTCACGATCCACTGGTTGGAGCGTTAATGAGCCGTGTTTTAACAGGCGAGAAGACGGACGGCCTGATTGGCGTCTCGGAGCTGATCGTGTCGACATCGGCGCAGGGCATCATCTTCTGCCTTCTTGGAGCGCAGCCGCTGCTGATCGTGGGCTTCTCTGGACCCATGCTGGTCTTTGAAGAAGCGTTTTTCAGTGTAAGTTTCTCATCATGGTGTCTGTAAAGAAAAAGTTGACAGCAGTTTCATGTAAATACATATTTTTCTTCCTAAAATTCTTGATTTTTGTAATTATTTTGTCATGAAAACTCAATAAAACTCATTAAAAAAACTTTTCACATCTATTTTGCTGAATGAAATCTGTTTAAAGCTGGGGTATGTAAGATTGTAATGTAGTCTGTAACTTTTCAAACAATATACTGTATATTTTAACATATTTCTTCACTCTGTCACTAGATTGATGTTAGAGAGGTAATCTCTGAAAAAAACAAAAAAAAAATATTGTCCCCTTGCTTCTCCAGGTGGTAAATAAGCATTTCTAAAAAGAAAAAGTGACCCGCCATTTTCCAGCCAATAAAAACAAAGTTTGTAACCAGCCAATAAAAACCGAGCTTGAATTTGAATCAGCCAATAAAAACAGAGCTTGAATTCAAATTTCAACAGACCACAAGGGGGCAGAGCCATATATGGCTCTGAGGGGGAGAGATCAGAATGCTTTGCTTGTTGAAATTTTTTCTAAGTGCTGCTGTTCTACAGAAACTGCAGACTGAACCTTTAAAGTTTTTCATTTCACTGCTGTTTTGTGTTTCAACAGTTCTGCAAAGCGAATAACATGGAGTACCTAACGGGCCGCGTCTGGATCGGCTTCTGGCTCATCATCATCGTCGTCGTCATGGTGGCTTTTGAAGGCAGCTTCCTGGTGCGCTTTGTCTC
The DNA here is from genome assembly GCA_038048925.1 of Garcialebias charrua. Classification (NCBI taxonomy): domain Eukaryota; kingdom Metazoa; phylum Chordata; class Actinopteri; order Cyprinodontiformes; family Rivulidae; genus Garcialebias; species Garcialebias charrua. The sequence goes on along the minus strand of JBBPBX010010205.1, from coordinate 38,216 downwards.
CCGATTCACCCAAGAAATTTTCTCCCTCCTCATCTCCCTCATTTTCATCTGCGAGACCTTCATCAAACTCGGCAGGGTACGCCTGAAGGAACGAGTGCAAGCTCTTTGTGTTTTCTGTAGCAGAGTTCTGTCTGAACCCGAAACGTTTGTGTGCAGACTTTCAAGGAGCACCCGCTGAAACGCTGCTCGCTCGACAACAGCACAGACGGAGTCGTGTCAGCCGAAAACGTCACCCTGGTTCACACCAACGTCACGTTTCCAAACAGCACGCAGAGCGTCACGGTGAGCGGAGAGCCCAACACCGCGCTGCTCTCTCTGGTGCTCATGGCGGGAACATTCCTCATCGCTTTCTACCTGCGAAAGTTCAAGAACAGCGCCTTTTTCCCAGGCAGGGTAAGACCATTCATTTTCTCCAGTCAAAAAGAACGTTTGAGAACGTTTTTCATATTTTCATTCTGATCTGATCTACTAAATTACCTTCAAATGAGAAACTGCATTTCCTGCATAAATACAGAACTTGCTGAAAAACAGCTGAAATTAGTTAAAAAATATGTTGAAATGTAGCTGAAATGAAATAAGTAGCCTAAATTAGCAAAAGAAAGCAGAAAGAACACACCTTTGCTGAATTGGGTTTAAATAAGCAGAAATGAGCACAGAAATCATCTGAAAAAGCTTAAATTAGCAAAATAAAATAAATAAAAATGTAGAAAGAAGCTTAAACTACCAGAAGGAAGTAAAATGAGCTGAAATTAGCCACGCACAAAAAAAAGTGGAATTAGCTGGAAATGCTAATTTTAGCACAAAAACAACTAAAAAGGAGCTGAAATAAGAGAAAAAACTGAAACTAGCAAGAACAAAAAAGCTGAATGGAGCATAACAAGCTGAAATTAGCAGAAAGAAGATGATTAAGCAGAGAGTTGCAGAAATTAACATGAAAAACTTGAATTTATCTGAAAATAGCTGAAATTCACTTGATAATGCTTAAAAAAGTACCGTAGCTGAACTAGAACAAGCTTACCGGTACATTGGCAGAAAAAGGCAGAAATTTTTGCAGAATTAGACTGAAAGAAGCAAAACTGAGCTCAAAAGAGCTGAAATTAGCACAAAAAAAAGAAGAAACAGCTGAAAAGTAGCTTAAAAGCAGAAAGAAGCATAAATTACCAGAAGGAAGTGGAGAGAGCACAATTTTGTTACATTAGGTTGAAAATTAGGTTCTGTACTTCCTGTCTTTTCCTTTCTTTCTATAAAAAAATAAAATAAAATAAAAATCATATTGGTGTGAAGAGGATGGCTGTGAGGTGAGAAGGGAGGCCATCTATAAAGGGGGGAGGGGAGAGAAAAAAAATTAGGTTGAAAAAAGTTGAAATAGTGCAAAAATGTGGAATTACCCGGTAGCTGAAAAGGCTTAAATTAGCATAAAACAGCTATATAGTACCTGGAAATACTGGAAAAAGCTGAAACTTGCAGAAATAAGCTGAAAAGAGCAGAAATACGTTAGAAGAAGCACAAAGATGTTGTAGTTGGCAGAAATAATCTGAAAGGAAAAACAGGTGAACAAACAGCTGAAAGTAGCTGAAACAAAGTTAAAATTTGCAAAATGAAGCTGAAAGAAGCTGAAGCAGAACAGAATGTGAAAGGAGCAGTACCGTAAAAGGTTGTAAAACAGATCTAAAGATTTGAAGGTTGTAAAATGAGCTCAATTCATTTTAAATGTGAAAAATATTGCAGAAAATTATAAATATTTCAAAAAGCTAAAGCTGCACCAATACCAAAAGTCATAGCAGGATAGTCCTGAAAAAGCTGAATGTTTTCATACAAGATCAACTAGTTTGAAAACTGCAGGACGGGAATCGCACCAAAAAAACAACGAATGAAAGCAAACTGGATCACAACAGCGCGAGTGCTTCATAAACGTTCACACAGTTCACTCCCGTGTTCTGTGGTCTAGTTCCGCAGGATGATCGGAGACTTCGGAGTCCCCATCGCGATCCTCATCATGGTGCTGGTGGACTACAGCATCGAGGACACGTACACTCAGGTGAGTTTCTGTGGACTGTGTGTTTCTCTGTGTGCGTGCGATCCGGTCTGAGCAGCACCGTCTTCTCCACGCAGAAACTGAGCGTCCCCAAAGGCTTCTCTGTGACGAGTACGGACAAGCGAGGCTGGATCATCAGTCCTCTGGGCTCAGACGGTGGGTTCCCCATCTGGATGATGTTTGCCTGCTGTTTGCCCGCGCTGCTGGTTTTCATCCTCATCTTCATGGAGACTCAAATCACCACGTGAGCAACGATGCACGACTAGCGCTGATGTTAAAAAAAAAAAAACTGTTTTAATGCAAAGTTGACTTTAAAACGTGTAAAACATAAAATAAAACAGTTTCAGATGTGTTTATAAAAAAAAGATGCCAACCCTGATGCATGCTCAATAATCCAGGTAGAAAAATCTAAAAAAGCTAAGTCTGGTCCTCTGGACATAAAAAAAAAACAAAAAAAAAAAAAAAAATTGTAGAAACGTTTCGTCTTTCGTCCGAAAGACTTCCTCAGTCTGAGCTGCTGTATTCAGCTCAGTCTTATAAATAGCACCCTCTCACAGTGGATCAACCAGTTGGCTGATGACAGCCGAAACCAGCTGCTCACATGATCAAGGAGGACCATCAGCCTAACGATGGATCGTTAGCACCCTGATGGTTGTTTGCTATTCACAGAGGGCTGAGTGATATTGGTATGTGTGATATGAGCTGAATACAGCATCTCAGACTGAGGAAGTCTTTCGGACGAAAGACGAAACGTTTCTACAATTTTTTTGCTTTTTTTTGTTGTTTTTTTGAATGTCCAGAGGACCAGACTTAGCTTTTTTTAGAAAGATGCCAACGTTTCTGTTGTGTTTGGTCCCTGCAGCCTCATCGTCAGTAAGAAGGAGCGGATGCTGATGAAGGGTTCTGGTTTCCACCTGGACCTTCTTCTGATCGTGGTCCTGGGCGGCTGCTCTGCTCTGTTCGGTCTGCCGTGGATGGCCGCCGCCACCGTGCGCTCCGTCACCCACGTCAACGCCCTCACCGTGATGAGCAAAGCCGTCGCCCCCGGAGACAAGCCGCGCATCCAGGAGGTGAAGGAGCAGAGGGTCACCGGGCTCCTGGTGGCTGTCATGGTCGGTGAGTATCC
>JBBPBX010010205.1:20865-32751 GCA_038048925.1 Garcialebias charrua | reverse complement strand
CTGCATTAATGGAGCCTTTCCAGACATGCAAGCTGCCCATGCCACAAGCGCTCATGCAACCCCATACCATCAGTGATGCAGGCTTCTGAACGGAGCGTTGATAACAACTTGGGCTATCCTTGTCCTCTCTGGTCCGGATGACATGGCGTCCCAGTGTTCCATAAAGAACTTCAAATTGTGACTCATCTGACCACAGAACAGTCTTCCATTTTGCCACACTCCATTTTAAATGACCCCTGGCCCAGTGCAAACGTCTGAGCTTGTGGAGCTTGCTTAGAAATGGCTTCCTCTTTGCACTGTAGAGTTTCAGCTGCAACGGTGGATTGTGTTCACTGACAATGCTTTCTGGAAGTATTCCTGAGCCCATTCTGTTATTTCCTTGACAGTGGCATTCCTGTTTGAGGTGCAGTGATGTTTAAAATTAGCATCGTATTTTGTTCCATCTAAAGTCATTTATATCTCCTAAACCACTCGGTGGATATTTTTCTGCTTTCAGAGTGTAATTATAAAGGGTGTATTTACTTAACGATCGCCTGTATAACACATTTGAGATGAAATTCGATTTTTTATTAATTTTTTAAGATGCAACCGGGTGGACCTAGCTGCGGTTTAGCTCTGTATATTTCGTAATTTATAGCTCCTAACCTAAACCACTTTCAACCAAAAGATTAATAAATTATATTCATGTCCTTACTTCTGAAGTCAATCCTGTGTTCGTTCAGGTCGCTGTCGTTGTAATCCTCCTGACAAATGCGGTCAAATCACAGAGTTGGTTGTGATGCTTCTGTTGGTGAAATCCGGCCTTTTCATCCGGACAAACCTCACCCAAGCTGTGAAAGCTGGCTTTTTTTGGTGCAGGAAATCGATGTCCAGACAAACTGGAGTTCGAACAACCCCCGCACACACAAATATTAACCATTATTGGACCTTTTTCACTTCAATACAACTCAATACAAAACAACAACTTCCGACTATGACGCCCCCTCTACTTTCGTCACGTGTCACGTGACTCCCAAACCGCGCGTTTTTTTAGGCTCTGTTTTTTCCCCCTGATTTGTGTCTGTAAGGCTATTGGTATTAATTTGGAAAGCAGGGAGGATTATCAAAATTACTTTATTACCTCTAAATATTATGTTTCTGCCCAAAAAACTAACATGAAACATGCACTTTAAGGGCCCCGAGATCACGAGCATCCAGTAGAGTTTTACGGCCTTGACCCTTACGCACAGCGATTGTTCCAGATTCTCTGAATCTTTTGATGATGTTATGCACGGTTGATGATGATAAGTTAAAAGTCTTTGCTATTTTATGCTGGGTAACACCATTCTGGTATTGCTGCACTATCTTTCTGCACAAAGTCAGAGTCAGAGAGTCTTTATTGTCATTTGCACCGCATGTGGTACATGTGATGAAAACGAGATTATGTACACGAGGTCCCAGTTACATCCAACAACAAATGAAAGAGAAAAACAGTAATAACATCTAGAACTAACTAAGAAAAACATCAACTAGTAATACACTAAGCCTAATATAGTGGGAATAAACAGCAGCACGAACATGAGTTTGTATGAGCAGATGGTCACAGATGAACACAGATGAACACAGCAACAAGAAAACAGATCAGCATCAGCATGATGTGATATTTTGCAGTGTTTATTTTTTATTTTATTTTTATTTATTCATTCAACAATGGTGGAATTGGTGATCCTCTTACCATCTTGGCTTCTGAGAGACACTGACACTCTGAGAAGCTCTTTTTATATCCAATCATGTTGTCAATTGACCTAATTAGTGTGAATTGGTCTTCCAGCTCACTGTTCCAGGCCAGTGGAACAGTGAGGCTACAAGGAGCAGAGGTCACAAAGGTGCAGGACTTCAAGTACTTGGGGTCCACTGTCCAGGAAAATGGGGAATGTGGGAAAGAAGTGAAGAAGAGAGTCCAGGCAGGATGGAGTGGATGGAGAAAAGTTTCAGGAGTGATTTGTGACAAAAAGGTGTCAGCAAAGGTCAAAGGAAAAGTTTACAAGACAGTGGTGAGACCAGCTATATTGTATGGTCTGGAGACAGTGTCATTGACAAAAAGACAGGAGAAAGAACTGGAAGTAGCAGAAATGAAGATGCTGAGGTTCTCCTTAGGAGTGACAAGGATGGATAAGATCAGGAATGAGATCATCAGAGGTACAGCACATGTTGAACAACTGGGAGATAAAGTTAGGGAGGCCAGACTGAGATGGTTTGGACATGTCCAGAGGAGGGACAGTGGGTATATTGGTAGAAGGATGTTAGAAATGCAGCTGCCAGGAAAAAGACAAAGAGGAAGGCCAAAGAGGAGATATATGGATGCAGTTAGAGAGGACATGAAGGTAGTTGGAGTGAGGACAGAGGATGCAGAGGACAGAGTGAGGTGGAGGAGGATGACTCGCTGTGGCGACCCCTGAAAAGGGAAAAGCCGAAAGAAGAAGGTCTTCCAGCTGTTCGTTATATGCTCAATTTCCTTTTTCCAGCCACTTATTGCTACTTGTCCCAACTTTTTTGGGATTTGTTGACACTGAAATTTTGAATCAACATATTTTTCCTTTAAAATGTTACATTTACTCAGATTAAACTTTTGATCTGTCATCTATGTTCTATTACGAATAAAATATTGACATTTGCCATCTCCACATCATTGCATTCAGTTTTTATTCACAATTTGTTTAGTGTCCCAACTTTTTTTGGAATCCGGTTTGTACTTTATTTTTAGCTGTGATCATTCTCACTAAGAGAAAATTTTGACTATAACAAGAAATGCCCCCTTTAGGGGATAATCTGGCCATTTTTCTAGTGAAGTTCTGTCAAATATTGTCCATAGTTTTAAACTGGCCTGGATGAAGTTTTTTGGCTCTTTTTAACTAATCTGTGACTGATGTCTCCTCTGATAAGGTACAAACTAATGATCACTACCTTCACTTCAAAAATGACCAGACTATTCCTTTAAACTAAAGCAGACTATACTAAATACAAATGTATTCATATTTGCTTATTTGTTCTCCTGTTTCTTTCTAGCTGGACGCAGACGATGAACCAAAGTTTGATGAGCGCGAGTGCCACGACGAGTACTCAGAGATGCACATGCCCGTTTAAAACCAAACCATCTCAAAACCAACGGGTCACAACTTTAGTGTTCTGGAGGTTCGTTGATATGTGTTGTTGTTTTTTTTCTCTGTTGGTTTTTGTGGCTCTACAGAACAAAGTGAAGTGATTAGTTTACTCGTTAGTTCATGATATTGTTGATTTGTTTAAATATTTTTTGCAAGGGACAAGAGATTCCAAACCTAGTGATGTGATCTGAGTTAAAAAACGAATGTAATAGCCGTAGATAGATTTTGCAAAACTGATTATTTGTTTTAGCCCTGAGAGGTTGCTATGATTCACATTGAATATGTGGAAGAGAAATAGGATACATTCCTTTATTTTAAGTGAAGTGATTAGTTTACTCGTTAGTTCATGATATTGTTGATTTGTTTAAATATTTTTTGCAAGGGACAAGAGATTCCAAACCTAGTGATGTGATCTGAGTTAAAAAACGAATGTAATAGCCGTAGATAGATTTTGCAAAACTGATTATTTGTTTTAGCCCTGAGAGGTTGCTATGATTCACATTGAATATGTGGAAGAGAAATAGGATACATTCCTTTATTTTAACACGCTAACATGAGTTAGTGCTAGTCAAGTTATTTTTTTAAGCTCACCAAGCGCCTTACGAAGAAAACGAGATGTACCGAGCTGTCCGGTTTTCCTCATCCAGTAATTTTTTTTAGGCCATTAATCACTTTAAACACAAAGCTTGTAGCACTTTCATAAAAGAAACCAAATCTGAACAATGACTGTGTAAAATGTAATTGTTTTAGCTTTTTTAAAGTATTGACGTTGTTGTAATTAGGGTCCTAAATGTTTGTGATTTTTTTTTTACTCTGCTGTTCCTGATTTATTTGATGATTTAGACTCTGTTGCTGCAGGTTGACTCTTAAATGTCAGATTCTGTGCCTGCAGTGACACAAGATCACCAGCAGATGGAGATCTTGAGTCACTGTTATGATCCACCAAAAAAAAAAAAGTTTCACTGTTACACTAATGTTACAAAACAAATTTTCTCATGACATTACTTGTTTTGTTAAAAAAAAAAAAAGACGCAGCGACTTCATAAATACACTCTAAATGTTTTTACGCACATGTTTAGGGCACTAAACATTTTGGTGTAGTTTATATGTGGTTAGTTTCTTGGTGGTGCTGTAAATATTAGTTTATTCTCGTGCCAAATTATGGTTGTGGTGAGAACAAGTTCCAGTTTGATCTTCATGTTTTTTTTTGTTTGTTTGTTTTTTATCATTCCACGTTTTAATGTGTTTTTAATTTTCAGTTCAAAATTTTTCATCATGATTAACCAAAACTTCCTGGGCCGTGAAGACAATCTTTATAGATTATGTATTACTGCAAGAAAATGCTTTTAGGATTATAGCTAGGCTTTTTAAAATTCATTTAGATTATGCATAATGTTGCAACATTGCAACATGGGTTGGTTAAAGCTTTGACTGTGTCAAATAACTTATCATGTCCAGAGCTCTGTTACACTCACATTAGCTTAAATATCTCATTACGTTTCCCTCTGAGCTGCCCTGTCTCTGCCTGCCTGAAATCGTGATCTTGTGCCTTTTTGGTGTCAAAGTTGCACAAAGTCTGAAGTGCCTGTTAGAGGAAAAGTGAAGGGATAAGCTGCAAAGTGTGAGTTAAGATGTTACACTAAAATCGAACATCTCTGAATTATTTATCTGTTGAGATATGTTGCTGTTAGGACATTTTTAAAGTATATTACCTGTTTATTATACGTACTCGGACGCTCTGTTTCGTTGCAGTTCGGTGCCGCCTGTGTTTCTGATCATTGTGCCTGTTTATCCCAAAATATGGAGTTTTATTTCAAAAGCAATACAAAGTCCAGGTAGCTATTACTGATGTTCGTTTGTGCATCAATGGTTCACACATTGATGCCAAATAAAAGATATTTTCTATTTACCTCATCTGACTCGTGTTTTTTTTTTGTACATTCAAATGCAAAACCATAAAAAAGTGTTTGAATGCTTCGTTAATGTAATGAACATAAAATGTCTTTTTCAATGTGACACTTTGAGTAAAATGAAGTTTTTGGACAATTTTGAATTGTTCCCCATTTGTTTTGAAGCGGGATGTTGGGAGAAGGCGATGTACCGGTATTTATTTAATGCATCCATCCATCTAACCATTTTCGTCCGCTTATCCGGGGTCGGGTCGCGGGGGTAGCAGCCTAAGTAGGGAGGCCCAGACTTCCCTCTCCCCAGCCACTTGGAGCAGCTCCTCTGGGGGAATCCCAAGGCGTTCCCAGGCCAGCCGAGAAACATAGTCCCTCCAGCGTGTCCTGGGTCTTCCTCTGGGTCTCCTCCCGGTGGGACATGCCCGGAACACCTCCCCAGGGAGGCGTCCAGGAGGCATCCTAACCAGATGCCCGAGCCACCTCAACTGGCTCCTCTCGATGTGGAGAAGCAGCGGCTCTACTCCGAGTCCCTCCCGGATGACTGAGCTTCTCACCCTATCTCTAAGGGAGAGTCCAGACACCCTGCGGAGAAAACTCATTTCAGCCGCTTGTATCCGAGATCTCGTTCTTTCGGTCACAACCCAAAGCTCATGACCATAGATGAGGGTGGGAACGTAGATCGATCGGTAAATTGAGAGCTTTGCCTTTCGACTCAGCTCTCTCTTCACCACGACAGACCGGTACAGCGCCCGCTTCACTGCGGATGCTGCACCTATCCGCCTATCGATCTCACGCTCCAGTTTTCCCTCATTCGTGAACAAGACCCGAGATACTTAAACTCCTCCACTTGGGGCAGGACCTCCTCCCCGACCCGGAGAGGGCATGCTACCCTTTTCCGGCTCAAGACCATGGCCTCGGATTTGGAGGAACTGATCCTCATCCCGGCCGCATCACACTCGGCTGCAAACCGCTCCAGCGAAAGCTGTAGATCACGATCTGATGAAGCCAATAGGACCACATCATCTGCAAAAAACAGAGAAGCGATTCTAAGGTCACCAAAACGGATCCTCTCAACACCTTGGCTGCGCCTAGAAATTCTGTCCATAAAAGTTATGAACAGAATCGGTGACAAAGGGCAACCTTGGCGGAGTCCAACTCTCACTGGAAACGAGCCTGACTTACTGCCGGCAATGCGGACCAAGCTCTGACACCGGTCGTACAGGGACCTAACAGCCCATATCAATGGGCCTGGTACCCCATACTCCCGGAGTACCCCCCACAGAACCCCCCGAGGGACGCGGTCGAATGCCTTCTCCAAGTCCACAAAGCACATGTAAACTGGTTGGGCAAACTCCCACGCACCCTCCAGGACCCTGCTGAGGGTGTAGAGCTGGTCCAGTGTTCCACGACCAGCACGAAAACCACACTGCTCCTCCTGAATCCGAGGTTCGACTATCCGACGGACCCTCCTCTCCAGAACCCCTGAATAGACCTTACCAGGGAGGCTTAAGAGTGTGATCCCCCTATAGTTGGAACACACCCTACGGTCCCCCTTTTTGAATAGGGGAACCACCACCCCAGTCTGCCAATCCAAGGGAACTGCCCCCGATGTCCACGCGATATTGCAGAGTCGCGTAAGCCAACACAACCCCACAACATCCAGAGCCCTAAGGAACTCAGGACGAATCTCATCCACCCCCGGAGCCTTGCCACCGCGGAGCTTTTTAACCACCTCGGTGACCTCAGCTCCAGAGATTGGAGAGCCCGACCCAAAGTCCCCAGGCTCCGCTTCCTCAGTGGAAGACGTGCCAGTAGGATTGAGGAGGTCTTCGAAGTATTCCGCCCACCGACTCACAACATCCCGAGTTGAGGTCAACAGCACGCCATCCCCACCATAAATGGTGTTGGTCGCGTACCGCTTTCCCCCCCTGAGACGCCGGATGGTGGACCAGAATCGCCTCGAAGCCGTACGGAAGTCATTCTCCATGGCCTCTCCGAACTCCTCCCACGCCCGAGTTTTTGCCTCAGCAACCACCCGAGCCGCATGCCGCTTGGACTGTCGGTACCTATCTGCTGCTTCCGGGGTCCCACAGGCCAAAAAGGCCCAATAGGACTCCTTCTTCAGCCTGACAGCATCCCTCACCGCCGGTGTCCACCACCGGGTTCGAGGGTTGCCACCACGACAGGCACCAACAACCTTGCGGCCACAACTCTGATAAGCTGCCTCGACAATAGAGGCGCGGAACATGGCCCACTCGGACTCAATGTCCCCCGCCTCCCTCGGAACGTGTTCAAAGCTCTCCCGGAGGTGGGAGTTAAAGCTCCGTCTTACGGGAGACTCTGCCAGACGTTCCCAGCAGACCCTCACAATACGTTTGGGTCTGCCAGGTCTGACCGGCATCCTCCCCCACCATCGGAGCCAACTCACCACCAGGTAGTGGTCAGTTGACAGCTCCGCCCCTCTCTTCACCCGAGTGTCCAGGACATGCGGCCGCAGATCAGATGAGACGACAACAAAGTCGATCATCGAACTGCGACCTAGGGTGTCCTGGTGCCAAGAGCACATATGTACACCCTTATGCCTGAACATGGTGTTTGTTATGGACAATCCATGACGAGCACAGAAGTCCAACAACAAAACACCACTCGGGTTCAGATCAGGGGGGCCGTTCCTCCCAACCACACCCCTCCAGGTCTCACTGTCATTGCCCACGTGAGCGTTGAAGTCCCCCAGCAGAACAAGGGAGTCCCCAGGAGGCGCACTCTCCAATACCCCCTCCAAGGACTCCAAAAAGGGTGGGTAATCTGCGCTGCCGTTTGGCGCATAGGCACAAACAACAGTCAGAGCCCGTCCCCCCACACGTAGGCGAAGGGAGGCTACCCTCTCGTTCACCGGGGTGAACCCCAACGTACAGGCACCAAGATGGGGGGCAACAAGTATGCCCACTCCTGCTCGGCGCCTCTCACCAGGGGCAACTCCAGAGTGGAAGAGTGTCCAACCCCTCTCAAGGAAACTGGTTCCAGAGCCATGCGTTGAGGTGAGTCCGACTATTTCTAGTCGGAACCTCTCAACCTCACACACTAGCTCAGGCTCCTTCCCCACCAGAGAGGTGACATTCCATGTCCCAATGGCCAGCTTCTGTAGCCGAGGATCAGACCGCCAGGGTCCCCGCCCTCGGCCACCACCCATCCCACATTGCACCCGACCCCTTTGGCCCCTCCCATAGGTGGTGAGCCCATGGGAAGGGGGACCCACGTCTCCTCTTCGGGCTGTGCCCGGCCGAGCTCCATGGGTGAAAGCCCGGCCACCAGGCGCTCGCCAACGTGCCCCACCTCCGGGCCTGGCTCCAGAGTGGGGCCCCGGTGACCCGCGTCCGGGCGAGGGAACATTTTGTCCATTTATTTTACTCATCATAAGGGGTCTTCGGGCTGCACTTTGTCTGGTCCCTTATTAAGACCCCTTATTTAATGCAGTTTACAGAAAATAAAATACTGTATTTTAAAATCACAATTTAAAGATTGATACGAGACATTTTGCATACAAACACTTTACACTCTTACAGCTGATTGAATCACAACTGCTGATTAAAACATTACTCCTCTAAAATGTTTTGGGAAAAGTTATGATTTAAATATTTGCAAGTGAATTGCTACAAATAACTTCAGCTTAATGTTTAAGGAATTGCTTTGTTGAAGCAAGTTTACATCCTGCACTTCTAGATTAAATAGCTTCTATTCATTATTTTAATCTCAAATATTGACTGCATGTATACTGTACTTTTTACTATGCATTACTTTGCATTACTTTAATTCATCTCAAAAAGATTTAAATAAAATCCATAATCCTTCAGAGAACAATGAATCAGAACTTGCAGTAAGAATGCTTAAAAACCACTCAAGTTTGAAACATCAAAATTTAAAACCTCCCCAATTTAAAAGAAAAAAGCTGGGACATTGTGTAAAGTGTTAATAAAAATGGAATGCTATGATTTGCAAATTTCATATACTCATGTTTTAAAATAAAGAAACAGATGTATCAAATGTTCAGAATTTTAGGGGAAGAAAAAGTAATTTTGCATTTCATGCAGTACATCTTAAAATGGGGGCAACAAAAAGCTGCAAAAGTATTTGGTACAAATAAGAAACAGCTGAAGAAGAAGTTGCAACAGGCCGCTAAGGGATCTGGGGTTTATAGAGTGGCTGAATCTGTTAGTTCAATCTTTATACAAGAGAGACCTGATTTAATCAAAGGACACAGATGAGGTACAGACAATCATATAAAATGAAAAGTAAATAAAAATGAAACAAACGGCTACATTATAAAGCGATGTAAAATACTAAAAACAGGAACATGTCTGCATTGGTTTTTGACATGAACTTAGCAGATGATTGAAGCCACTTAGAGAGATCAAGTTCGAGAGCTTCAGATATTTTTGCAAGATATTCCAGGAAACGAACAGAGTAGGAGAAGGCCCTTCTGCCAAGTTCAGTCCTCACTGAGGGAACACTGCAGGTAATGCTGTCCTGAGAGCGCACACTGTAGCTGCACTAATGCAGTGACATGTAGGAGGAGATGTATGAAGGCAGCAGACCAAGAAGTGATTTAAAGATGAAAATATACCAGCGAGAGAGTCTCTGTGAAGTTAATGATGTCCAGTTAACCAGTGAATACAGGGTGCAGTAATGGATACGGTAGTTACAGCCAGTTATGAATCTTAGTGCACTGTAATACAGCAACCAACATCTGCAGGGTGCTTGTAGGAGCGTTCATGTAAATTATGTCACCGTAGTCAATGGAATGAAAGTCGCAGTTACAAGGTGTTTCCTAGCGTTTACCCAGTTTTACTTTGTTTCTTTACCAAGTTTTCAAAATGAGACTTAAAAGAGAGAGGTATTTGCCGCCTCCACCACCTTCAGGCTCCTCTTGGCTCAGTGAGGCCTAGTTGCTCGGACCTCCCCTGGATGTGACGGAGGCGGTGGTTTCGGGTGATGCGCTGTGCGCCTCCTGCGGGGTGCAGCCTGGGTGGTTCTTGCAGAAGTGTTGGTTGAGAGTGGCCTGGAAGGGGAAGCTCTTCCTGCAGACGTGGCAGTGGAAGGGTTTGTTGCCGGTGTGCTTGCGGATGTGGTACTCCAGCTGGTCTTTGCGGGTGTACTTATTCCCACAGATGCGACAGACAAACGACGTGATTCCCATGTGCAGGCGCATGTGGCAGTCCAGGCTGCCTGAGGGACTATCAGCAGTAGATGCAAGTCAGCCGAGGGTTATAGCAGAACCAACGGTCTCCTATCTGCTCCCTCAGGTACTCCTCGTAGCCACCCATATCAAATGTTGCATCATGCTCCTCCCCCTGACAGGTAGAAGAAAACAATACTACAGATGAGACAAGGTACGCACACATACCACTCATTTACTGGTATGTACACACTTGTACGTACCCTGAAAGCAGGCACTGGATACATACCAGGTATTTCGTACAGGGTGCGTAACATTTTATTATTTTAGAAAATGAAAAAGAACTGAAGTCTAGAAATCCTTAGAAATACTTGCAAGTATTTGTAAGAATCTACAAACTCAATAGAGATACCGTTCGAAGAGAAGGAAGGATTGCTGGAACAGAATTCCTGTTTGAAAATAACATCCCTTTGGTTTTGTCAGCATTTAGCACCAGTTTGAGACGGAACAAATCTGACTGGATGATGTTGAATGCAGACTGTAAAAGCTGGAAAACCTTAGCAACTGTTTTAGGTTGACAATAAATGTCAGCATAGAAATGTAAGGATGCATCAGGAATGATCTGACCTACATTATTTATGTAGATTGTGAAGAGGGTGGGTCCTAACACTGAACCTTGTGGGACTCCGTTGTTAACAGTATGTTTAACACATTGGGCCTCATGCACGAACATGTTCGTATTTTTATCCTAAATTTCTCTTACTTTTGTTCGTACAAAGCGTTCGTACGAACATGCCACGTCAGATTCAACAAACTCTTCTATCCTCAGGAAAAGTGTGTAAATGAGCTGCGTACGTATGATGAATTCCACCTGTTCTATCCACCTGCGCGTGCACGCGGAGAGGTTATTTACATAATTCCCACCCCTCAAAACACCATATAAGGCTACGTTTCCTGCCTCTGACAGCAGGACGTGTTCGTTCATAAAATGACAGCGAAGAGTAAAACGATTAACTTTACGGGTGTGGAGATTGAAGTTCTGCTCTCCGAGATCGAGAAAAGAAAATCTGTCCTTATTAGCAGCGTCACTCATGGGATTAAAGTACCAGCTAAAGCCATAGAATGTTTGTTTATAATAAATGTGGACCTTAAAATATACACACGTCCTGGTGGCGCAACTGGGAACGCATTGCGCTGTTAGGTGCTCCTAACCTTATCTAGACCTCGTGGGTTCGATTCCCACAAGGTATGACTATTTTTTTCCTTCTTTCTTTAGATTATTTATTCATTCCAGATTAAAAAGACTTTATGCTTTATTTCTTGTTGTATTGTAAATAGTTTTCTTGTGTTTTTTAAATCTGGAATGAATTAAAAGCAGAAGAAAAAAAAACGTTGTCTCATGTGGGAATTGAACCCATAAGGTTTGGAATGGAGAGGCAACGCTCATCTCATTGAGCTATCTAAGCTCTATGACTGTAACAGTAGGAGATCAAGGTAAAGTCTGCGTTACCGAGACAAATTAAACTTAATTAATTCATAATTTAAGTTGGTTTTAGTTTGAGATCTTCATATTAATATTGTGTTAGAAAACGGCATTGATAACAAATTGATTTTAATTTAAATATTTTAATCCGTTAGTCATTATTACATTTAAAATTATAATTCGACT
>JBBPBX010010204.1:15438-58358 GCA_038048925.1 Garcialebias charrua | reverse complement strand
TCTGTGACCATCTGCTCATACAAACTCATGTTCGTGCTGCTGTTTATTCCCACTATATTAGGCTTAGTGTATTACTAGTTGATGCTTTTCTTAGTTAGTTCTAGATGTTATTACTGTTTTTCTCTTTCATTTGTTGTTGGATGTAACTGGGACCTCGTGTACATAATCTCGTTTTCATCTCATGTACCACATGCGGTGCAAATGACAATAAAGACTCTCTGACTCTGACTCTGACTCTGATAACTTCATATCTGAACAAGACAAGATTACTCTTGCTTTTAAAGCACCTTTAAAATTTTCACGAATAGATTTTTTCCTGTCTCCTCCGGTCTATTGTCTAAGGTTCAAAAATGTTGGTATGAAGCTATTTTACTTTCTGATCACGCCCCAGTTATTTTATCAGTAAAATTACCCAACTATTAACGGTCCTCAATCCCATTTCTATTTCAAGCTAAATGGTTTAAGTCTGAAGAATTTGAGGAGTTTCTTGAAGAGAAAATTACAGTGTTTTTCAATTTTAATACAAACCAAACCAGTGCATCAATAAAATGGGAAGTATTCAAAGCCTACCAGTATATAAGGGGTGAAATAATGAGCTACACTGCCATAAATAATAATAATAATAATAATAATAATAATAATAATAATAATAATAATTAATTCAATTTATAACGCACTTTTCATTACTGAAAATCTCAAAGTGCTACACATATATTGAATGCTACACACATTCATAAACCGGTGGCGGCAGACTACCATGCAAGGTGCTTTCCAGTCCTACCGGGAGCAACTCAGGGTTAAGTGTCTTGCCCAAGGACACAACGACACATGGTGTGGGTCCCGGGAGTCGAACCGCCAACTTTCTGATCGGGAGACGACTGCCATTACCACTACACCACGGCCGCCCGTGATAAATAAATAAATTACATTACATTACAATAAATAAATATTACATTTAAACTAATTAAAAACATTGACAAACAAATCAAGAACTACAAGAGCAGATGCATCACTGCAATGACACTGGCAAATATAGGAGACTTCTTTTATTAAAAGCGGAATATAATAAACTCACTACAACAACTCTAAAAAAGTTAAGTCTGGTCCTCTGGACATTCAAAAAAAAAAAAAGTAGAAATGTTTCGTCTTTCCTCTGAAAGACTTCTTCAGACTGAGCTGCTGTATTCAGCTCAGTCTTATAAATAGCACCTTCTCACAGTGGATCAACCAGTTTGCTGCCGACAGCTGAAACCAGCTGCTCACATGATCAAGGAGGACCATCAGTCTAACAATGGATTGTTAGCACCCTGATGGTTGTTTGCTATTCACAGAGGGCTGAGTGATACTAGCAATAATCGGACAGCTGCTCCCTCTGGCCTCTCTGTAGTCTTCATCATCAAACTGACCCGTTTTTCGAACAGGACTAAAGTTGGTCCACCTTCCAACTGAATTCGGTGTTCAGTGACTCAGAGAGCCGGACGGGACCGTCCAAAAAATTATTTTGGCCCAGGACCGGTCACTACACCCCACCGGTCACTCTGAGCGCATCCTGCCGGCCAGGTGAGCCCTCAAGCTGGGAGAGTCGTCCCACGAAGCCCCGGTGTTTCTTTGCCACTCTCACAGGATCCCAACTGAATCTTCCCATCTGCATCTGTGGTTCTCCTGGTTCCAACAAGAATCGCAGGGAGGTTTTTTGCTGACTTTTCTGCTGCCCTTTGTTGGATTGGCCTCGTGGCGTGGGGGGAAGCTTGTACCTGGCTCGAACCTGTGCCCCAGGACCAGAACCGAACAGAGTTGGCTGTGGGGACTTCGTTCTACATTAAAGTCGGTCTCAGCCTCTGAGCGGCCCGTTACCTTAATACAAGGACTGTTCACCTCCGTGGGAACGCTGCGCTCACCTGGAGGTGACGCGCGGCTGCTTTGAAGTGCAGCCGAAACTGGATCGGAGCAGAGACGGGTCAGTGACGGCCTCAGCCCCTCTGGTGAGCCTCACTGTTTTTTTATCCGGAGGTGGCCTTTCGGGCTGTGGTGATCAGACGAACAGAGTGACGTGAAGCGCGGAGGATCTGGACACGATGTTACTCCTTGCTGATCTGAAACAGGCTAGGACCATGCCTTTAATTTCAGGAAGACTTTCTGGCAGCTCACTCTGCTATTTGCTGCAAATTATTTGTTTCAATCTGTTGATTCTGGATCCAGCTTCTGTTTCCCATGGCCGTATCCATTCATATTCACGGGGGGCTGGAGCCCCCCTCAGCCCAATTCAAACTCCAGCTGAGCCACCTCATCGGATTTGTTTGCCCATATAATTTGTGACGCTTTATGGTCTGAGCCTTTTCTGCACCATTCATATTATTGTCATTATTTTTAGTTCTCAGACTATCTGGAATCACTGAATCTTATCAACACATCTGGATCTGCCCATCACTGCAACTTTCACTGTTTTTGGGTTCTGAATGATCGTGTCTTCATTAATGTTTCACATGGTTCAATTATGGGGGCAAACTGTCACACTATTAACTCCTGTAATTACACATCAGTGACAAAGATTTCAAGAAAATGTCTGATAATAATGTTGTTATTGCTCTCAGGGATTCAGCCCAACCCAGGACCCTCCACTAATTACAGTACACCAGCTGACCTTAAAAACAAGTCAGGTCTTCATTTCCTGCATGTAAACGCTCGTAGCCTTCTAAAAAAACTTGATGACTTGAAAATTCTGGTCAGTTCTTCTGGGGCAGATGTGATCTTCATCTCTGAAACTTGGCTCAACAAATCTGTTCTGAATAATGATCTGGTAATCAATGGATTTAAGATCTATCGCTGTGACCGTGAAAAAAAGGGGGGGGGGTGGAGTCGCTATTTACATCAGAGATTCTTTGGCTGCCAGTATTGCGTCTAAAAAAACAATCCCAAACCAGTTTGAGGCTTTAGATGTGAACATCCCTTTGAAAGGAGGTCAGATCTTATCTGTAGTGGACTGTTATCGTCCCCCCTCCGCAATACCCGAGGCTCTGTCTTCCCTGACAGAATTCATAGGAAATTTAAAAATCAATGAGATTCTTGTGGCAGGAGATTTCAACATTGACTAGGATAAGTCATCCCCCCTCTGTGATAAATTCAAGGAATGTTGCCTATCTCTCAATCAAACACAACTCATTAACTCTCCCACTAGACCAAACAAAAACTGTCATGAAAAATTTTCCATCTTAGATCCATTTCTAACAAATACACCTCACAAATGTCCTGGTACAGGTGTATTTGCTAACATTTTGAGTGATCATTCCGTGATAGCAGCTCTCAGAGATATTAAACTTCCACCTTCTAAGCCCAGAATAGCTCAAAAAAGGGATTTGAAACGTTTTTGTAAACAGTCATTCCTCTGGGATCTATCCCACTCTGATTGGCAACGTATTCTATTAATCAACGACGTGAACACCACTTGGAACTTTTTTCATAATAGTTTCATTTACTTTGTGAACAAACACGCTCCTTTCCGACAGTTCAGGATAAAAGGACGTGACAGCCCCTGGTTTACTCCTGAACTAGCTGACCTCCTGCATAGGAGAGACCATCTTTGGGCTACAGCAAGAAAATCTGGCTCAGACACTGATTGGTTGGATTTTTGGCAGCTGAGGAATAAATGCACAACTGCCATCAAAGCTGCAAAACGTAACTATTACTTATCTCAGACCTCCAAAAATCTAAACGACCCTAAAAAATTCTGGAAAACCATCAAATCTCTCTCAGGCATCCCCCAATCATCTGACCTCCCATCACAACTTCTTGTTGACTCTGTTCCTGTGTCAAATAAGCACGAGATCCTGAACTGTTTCAACAAACATTTTGTTGCTTCTAGTTCATTATTTGACACAGTTACTAATGGAAAATCAACCACTTCACCTAATAACCAAACTTCTACAAATCAAATCCCTCCTACAAGTCAATCCTCAGTTAATCACACCTTCTTTTTTTCTCTATTCTCAGTCAGTGAGGTAAATAAATTGCTAAATGATCTTGATCCAAAAAAATCTGCAGGTCCAGATGAACTTCCTCCTTATTTCTTAAGGCTGGCTGCTCATATCATCACAGTCCCTGTGACTCACATATTTAATCTATCCATAAGCCAAAACTCCATTCCGGATGCTTGGAAAACAGCCTTTGTTCTTCCTTAGCTGAAGGGAGGTGACCCCATCTCACTGAACAACTGTTACGACCCTAGGGGTCAAGTAACAAATTGAGGGACATGAGACCAGAAACGAGGGTTAAAACAAAAGTTTATTTTTAAGCTCTCCGCAGCACCTTCCAAGCTGCGCCGCCTTCAGCAGTCCTAAAACAGAAAAAATAGGAAAAATAGTCCAAAACCCTCAGCTTCCCTGTGTCCCTCTCAGAGTAAACAAAAAAGAAAGCGGGTCGGTCGCTCAGACCTCTAGGATGTGCGCAGCCCGCACACAACCACGACAGCAGGTCTTCAGCTCCTCATAACAACCAAACGACAGCAGGTCTTCTTCTTCTTACAACATTAACACCAGGTCACAGCTTCTCTTTCAGCAACGGCAGCCCCATCTTCTTCTCCTCTCATAACGACAGCTTCACCTTCTTCTCCTCATGACAACAACGACATCTTTGGATTCATCATACGGACTTTGTCATACAGGCTTCATCATACGGACTTCTTCAAACGGACTTCTTCATCATTGGCTTCATTCGACTCCTTTCGACCATGGCTCTCAGCTGCTCTTGCTAGATGGACCTCTGCTTCTCATGCTGCTTCTTCATCTGCTGCTGCTGCTGCTTGGACCTCAGCTCCTCTGCTGCTGCATCTCCTGCATCAGGTCTGCCGTTTCTTCATCAGGTCTGCTTCTGGGGCTGCTGGGACCTCAGCTCCTCATGCTGCATGGAGCTCTGCTCTTCTTCTGCATCTCTCTCACTCTCTTTCATCTGCTTCAGCTGCAGCTGCTTGGACCTAAATAGAGGAGCTATCACTCCACCTACAGCCTGCTTTAATGAGCAACAGCTGCAGCCAATCAGCCTCCCAAAACCCCTAAACACCACTAAACAGCTCATCCCTCTGGCCTGAATGAAAGGACATCCCCATGGGGATGTAACAACAACTATCAACCAATCTCTAAACTACATTTTAGCCAAGGTTCTAGAAAAACTGATAAACTCTCAGATCAAAAATGATCTGGACTCATTTAACATCTTACCTCTTCATCAATCTGTTTTCAGGAAACAGCACAACGACGGCTTCTCTGAAGGTTCTGAATGATGTTGTTGAAGCATTGGATGCTAAGGATTATTGTGCTACACTTTTCTTACACCTGTCTAATGCCGGGTACCGACCAAACGCGTTTCGGCCAGCGGAAGCGACCGGTTTACATTGAAAGTCTATGTGGAGGCGCGTCGAATCGTGAAGCGGCGTGCTTTGAGTGTTTGAAGCGGCGCGGCAGCGCGCGGCATTTCATGATAAATGGTAAATTGAGCTTATATAGCGCTTTTCAGCCCCCTATTAGGGGCCCCAAAGCGCCTTACAATACCAACCATCTACCCATTCATACACACATTCATACACACATTCATACACCGGTAGTGGCAGATTTCATTTCCGCGCACGCGACGCAGCCGAAGCATCGAGCAGCGTCGAGCTGCCAAAGTTCGCCTAGTTGACCTTTGGCTGCTCGACGCGTCGACGCAACGACAACAGAACTTTTTTTTTACTTTTTAAACTTAGCCCAACGAGTCTCCATGAAGGAACCAGCCTCCGGTAAGAAACTTGGCATTTTTACAGTTGCTGCTGTCCGCTCGAGCGTACGATCACCCCAAACATAAAACAAAGTTTTAATCTCAACAAAGGCTTTTGGAGCTGCAGTTCGGCTCGTAGAAAACCCACGAGGCTCACGAACAGCTGATTTTATCTGCCCGGTGTGCATGAAACGAACAACCCGAGTGGAAAAGGAGCCAGACCCCCCTCCTCTGCCTCCTCCCAGTGCGCTTCATCAGACGCGTCTTCAGTGGCTTCAGTGTGAAAAGTGACAAGCGGCCAAAAGGGGACGGCAGGAGCGTTTTGACGCGTTTAGTCGGTACCCGGCATAAAGCTTTTGACACTTGTGGATCATAACATCCTGTGTCATAAGCTCTCAGAAATCAGTTTCTCTGATCACACAATCGGTTGGTTTTCTAACTATCTTTCCAATCGGAGGCAATGTGTTCAACATAACGGTACTTCTTCCAGCTATTTAGAGTCAGAGTCAGAGAGTCTTTATTGTCATTTGCACCGCATGTGGTACATGTGATGAAAACGAGATTATGTACACAGGGTCCCAGTTACATCCAACAACAAATGCAAGAGAAAAACAGTAATAACATCTAGAATTAACTAAGAAAAACATCAACTAGTAATACACTAAGCCCTAATGTAGTGGAAAAACATCATTATAAACAGCAGCACGAACATGAGTCTGTATGAGCAGATGGTCACAAATGAACACAGCAACAAGAAAACAGATCAGCATCAGCATGATGTGATATTTTGCAGTGATTATTCTTATTATTTATTTATTCATGAGTCTAACAGCCTCAGGGTAGAAGCTGTTCCTCAGTCTAGTGGTTCTACATTTGATGCTCCTCAACCTCCGTCCTGAGGGGAGTGGGGCAAAGAGTGAGTGTGCTGGGTGAGTGAGGTCTTTCATGATGCAGGTGGCTCTTTTCCTGCATCTGGAGGTGTAAATGTCTGTGATGGTGGGGAGACTGACTCCAACATCTTCTGTGCAGCCTTCACCACTCTCTGCAGAGCTTTTCTTTCTGCAGCTGTGCAGCCTCCATGCCACACGTTGATGCTGGAGCACAGGATGCTCTCCACTGCACACCTGTAGAAGGAGGTGAGGACTGAGCTGCTCAGACCAGCTCGTCTCAGCCGTCTGAGGAAGTAGAGTCTCTGATGACCTTTCTTGATCAGGCTGGTGGTGTTGTTGCTCCAGCTGAGGTTATCATTCAAGTGTACACCCAAGTATTTGTAGCTGGAGACCACCTCCACCGCAGATCCACCTATGTTCAGTGGGGCATGGGTGTGTTTGTTCCTTCTGAAGTCCACAATTTAACAGTTAAAAATGGTGTACCACAAGGCTCAGTCTTAGGACCAACCCTCTTTACAATCTACATAGCTAATGTAGATCAGAGCATCCCTGTTGCATCCTTACATTTCGATGCTGATGATACAGTTGTTTACTGCCGAGCTAAAACAGTAGCTAAGGCTTTCCAGTTACTACAATCCACTTTTGACATCATCCAGTCAGATTTGTTCCGTCTCAAACTTGTCCTTCATCCATCCATCCATTTTCTTCCGCTTATCCGGGGTCGGGTCGCGGGGGTAGCAGCCTAAGTAGGGAGGCCCAGACTTCCCTCTCCCCAGCCACTTGGAGCAGCTCCTCTGGGGGAATCCCAAGGCGTTCCCAGGCCAGCCGAGAAACATAGTCCCTCCAGCGTGTCCTGGGTCTTCCTCTGGGTCTCCTCCCGGTGGGACATGCCCGGAACACCTCACCAGGGAGGCGTCCAGGAGGCATCCTAACCAGATGCCCGAGCCACCTCAACTGGCTCCTCTCGATGTGGAGAAGCAGCGGCTCTACTCCGAGTCCCTCCCGGATGACTGAGCTTCTCACCCTATCTCTAAGGGAGAGTCCAGCCACCCTGCGGAGAAAACTCATTTCAGCCGCTTGTATCCGAGATCTTGTTCTTTCGGTCACAACCCAAAGCTCATGACCATAGATGAGGGTGGGAACGTAGATCGATCGGTAAATTGAGAGCTTTGCCTTTTGACTCAGCTCTCTCTTCACCACGACAGACCGGTACAGCGCCCGCTTCACTGCGGACGCTGCACCTATCCGCCTATCGATCTCACGCTCCAGTTTTCCCTCATTCGTGAACAAGACCCCGAGATACTTAAACTCCTCCACTTGGGGCAGGACCTCCTCCCCGACCCGGAGAGGGCATGCTACCCTTTTCCGGCTCAAGACCATGGCCTCGGATTTGGAGGAACTGATCCTCATCCCGGCCGCATCACACTCAGCTGCAAACCGCTCCAGCGAAAGCTGTAGATCACGATCTGATGAAGCCAATAGGACCACATCATCTGCAAAAAACAGAGAAGCGATTTGTCCTAAATGCTGATAAAACAAAAGGGATGTTTTTTTCAAATAGGAAGGCGGTTCCAGCAGATCCTCCTCTGATTTTATCTTCAAATGGTGTCCCTATTGAGTTTGTTGATTCCTATAAATATCTGGGTATCCTGATCGATTCACATCTCTCTTTTAAACTCCACGTGGAAAACCTAGTGAAGAAACTGAAAGTTAAACTGGGTTTCTTTTTCAGAAACAGATCATGTCTAACACTGAATGTTAGGAAACGCCTTGTGTCTGTGACTTTCCTTCCCTCCATTGATTACGGTGACATTCTCTACATGAATGCTCCTACAAGCACCTGCAGATGTTGGATGTTGTCTATCATGGTGCATCCTGCAGATGTTGGATGTTGTCTATCATGGTGCATCCTGCAGATGTTGGATGTGGTCTATCATGGTGCACTAAGATTCATAACTGGTTGTGATTATCGTACCCACCACTGCACCCTGTATTCACTGGTTAACTGGACATCATTAACTTCACGCAGACTCTTCCACTGGTACATTTTCATCTTTAAATCACTTCTTGGTCTGCTGCCCTCATACATCTCCTCCTACATGTCTTTGCGTGAGTGCAGCTACAGCGTGCGCTCTCAGGACATGATTACCTGCAGTGTTCCGTCAGTGAGGACTGAACTTGGAAAAAGGGCCTTCTCCTACTCCGCTCCTGCTTCATGGAATATCTTACAAAAAGATCTGAAGCTCTCGACCTTGACTTCTCTAAATGGTTTTAAGAATCTGTTGGAATCCTGGCAAAAACCAATGCAGCATGTTCCTGTTTTTGATTTTATACATCCACTTTATAATCTGTCTTTTTTCTACTTTGACATCTTTGTTTTAACTTGTTAAAAAAATCTGTATTTCTTTCTTATGTTTGTCTATTGTTGATTGTTCAAGGAAAATCTACTGTTGCTGTTGTCATCATTCTTTAGTTTGTAGACAGGTCTCTCTTGTAATAATAATAATAATAATAATAATAATAATAATAATGTCTTATTCCTGTCATCTGCGTATGTTTCCCATACACAGACGAAATTCGTCTCTGCATTTAACCCAACCACCTACCAGGTGGTGCAGTGAGCAGCCCGAAAGCGCCCGGGGAGCTGGAGAATTAGATGTGCACTCATAGACACCCCAAGGTGGGTAGTGGCCGGGACGCGAACCCGCGTCCTTCGGGTCCCAAGTCAAAAGCCCTGCCACTACACCATCTTGGCTCCTATGTAAATGAGTCCTCGAGGCTAAATGAGATTAATCTGACTAAATAAAGGTTGAATGAAACATGAGGTGGAACGAAATTGTGCACACAGGGTCCCAGTTACATTCAACAACAGCAAAAATATAAATTGTAAAAGAATATAATATAAGAAATATATAACATAAGAAAATAAGGATCTAAGACGACCAGGAGTGTCAAACTCATTTACAAAAGGGGGCCAAAATTAAAACATTTTTCAAACTAAGGGCCTATTTCAGAATCTACATTAACTCACATCAGATACCCAACATCTTTTCTTGGTCACAGGTTCCTCAACAAGAGTTTGATTGATCTCATTTGATGTTCTTTGTTGTGCTTTTGACATCATAATCAAAGATTACTGAAAAAAATTCATGACATACAAGTATTTTACGTTTAACATATCATCTTACTCCTACTTCTGCTCTCGACAAGGCAAGTCGCATATCTTTCTGCTCCTTCCTTCCCTAAGTTTTTTTCCTCCTCCCTGCTTGCTTTTTGTCTCGTCTGACACTTCAGCGCTCACTCGAACCAATTTGCAATGGAATTAGTAAATTGGGCTGTTTCTTCAATAGATAAGATTTTTTCCACGAAGCGGACCGTGCCAGGAGAAGCGGTCTGCCCCTCTGACCCCTCCAGACTCACCTCATCACCAGATGAAGAGCATCTCAGGGTGTCCGCAGCAGAAGTGAGAGGCAGTCTCAGAAAGATTAATCCTCATAAAGCAACCGGACCAGACAACATCCCAGGGAAAGTTCTGAAGGAATGTGCGGACCAGCTCTGTGAGGTGCTGGCTGACATCTTCACCACCTCACTTGCACTGGAGTCAGTTCCCACCTGCCTGAAGACCGCGACCATCATCCCAGTCCCAAAGAGCTCCACAGTGACTGGTCTGAATGACTATAGACCGGTGGCCCTCACCCCGATAGTCGCTAAATGTTTTGAGAAACTGGTCATGTCCCACATCAAGGCAACCGTCAACATCAACGAGGACCCTCATCAATACGCATACCGTGAGAACCGATCAACAGAGGACGCCATTTCTTCCGTGGTCCACACTGCTCTCACCCACCTGGATCAGAAAGACTCATACGTGCGTCTGCTCTTTGTGGACTTCACATCTGCCTTCAACACCATGATCCCCCAAACTCTGATAGACAAACTATCTACACTTGGACTAAGCCCCTCTATTTGTAACTGGGTACTAGACTTCTTAAAGGGGACCACATATTCAAAATTCACTTTTTAATGTTTTTTTTACTCAACTTTGGGTATTTACTCCATAAAAAAACAGTCCTAAGGCCAAAAAAATGCACCCAGTGGTTTATTTACTCTAAGTAGATTTATTTAACTGTGATAAGATAGGTTTCGTTTTGAAATCATCGCGCCTGTTACGTCACAGGCGCGAGGACAACCCACCTCGAACCTGAGTCCAGCCCCCTCACCTAGCAACCCCTGGTGCGGCTCAACCCACTCCAGTATAAAAGAGTTGACGGTTGTTTTTCCTGATTTCATGGCTAAAAATGTCACAGAGTCTAGCCAGCTAACTCTCTGACCCTCGTGGCGCAGATAATGGATTTAAAATTGATAGTTTTCAGATGGGAACAGATGCGCATGTTTCTGTGTGTGTGTGTGTGTGTGTTGGTTTATGTGTCATTAGCAGGACAGACTACTTAACGCAACCAAACCCGTGTGTGCGCGTGTGTGTGTGTCCTCACATACAGGTTCAGCCTGAGCCAAGATCACTTGGAGCTCCTATTTAATTCCATCAGAGCGTCAGGTAGTGTTGATAAAAAGAAAGCCCGCTGTGAGTGTGTGTGTGTGTGTATGTGTGTGTGCCGGCCCGCACGTGCTCCTCGGAGGGACGCAGATAAAAAAGCCCCCGCTGTGCTTGTGTGTGTGTGTGCTTTGCTCCCCTACAGCTGTGCCACAGGCAGAAGGAGGGAGAGTCAGAGGGAGGGAGAGTCAGAGGGAGGGAGAGTCAGAGGGAGGGAGAGTCAGAGGGAGGGAGAGTCAGAAGGAGGCAAAAGAAACGTGCAGTAACTTCCTCGTCTGCCTTTGGAGGGCGGAGTTAATGTGAGCAGATCTTTGAAGGGCGTGCCACAAGACCTCCTCATCATAAACCGGTCGTTCAAAACGAAAGTTAAAAATGGCAGAATTAAAAAGGGTATAATTGATTATCTAAGAATTATTTTGTGTATTAAATTGAATGAACACTGTTTTTTAACCCCAAAGAAATACCATAAAAATTTTAAAAAGCAATATGTGGTCCCCTTTAACAGACAGACCACAGTCCGTGAAGATCCACAACTTCTCCTCCTCCACCATAACCCTCAGCACTGGCTCTCCTCAGGGATGTGTGCTGAGCCCCCTTCTGTTCACTCTGCTCACATATGATTGTACAGCCACACTTCCAGGCTGTCATATTGTTAAGTTTGCAGATGATACAGCGGTGGTGGGATGCATCACAAACAATGATGAGTCCAGCTACAGACAGGAGGTGAAACACCTGGAGAGCTGGTGCAAAGAGAATAATCTTCACATGAATGTGAAGAAGACAAAGGAGATGATTGTGGACTTCAGAAGGAACAAACACACCCATGCCCCACTGAAAATAGGTGGGTCTGCAGTGGAAGTGGTCTCCAGCTACAAATACTTGGGTGTACACATGAATGATAACCTCAGCTGGAGCAACAACACCACCAGCCTGATCAAGAAAGGTCATCAGAGACTCTACTTCCTCAGACGGCTGAGACGAGCTGGTCTGAGCAGCCCAGTCCTCACCTCCTTCTACAGGTGTGCAGTGGAGAGCATCCTGTGCTCCAGCATCAACGTGTGGCATGGAGGCTGCACAGTTGAAGAGAGGAAAGCTCTGCAGAGAGTGGTGAAGGCTGCACAGAAGTCTGTTGGAGTCAGTCTCCCCACCATCACAGACATTTACACCTCTAGATGCAGGAAAAGAGCCACCTGCATCATGAAAGACCTCACTCATCCAGCACACTCACTCTTTGCCCCACTCCCCTCAGGACGGAGGTTGAGGAGCATCAAGTGTAGAACCACTAGACTGAGGAACAGCTTCTACCCTGAGGCTGTTAGACTCATGAATAAATAAAAATAAAATAAAAATAAACACTGCAAAATATCACATCATGCTGATGCTGATCTGTTTTCTTGTTGCTGTGTTCATCTGTGACCATCTGCTCATACAAACTCATGTTCGTGCTGCTGTTTATTCCCACTATATTAGGCTTAGTGTATTACTAGTTGATGTTTTTCTTAGTTAGTTCTCGATGTTATTACTGTTTTTCTCTTTCATTTGTTGTTGGATGTAACTGGGACCTCGTGTACATAATCTCGTTTTCATCTCATGTACCACATGCGGTGCAAATGACAATAAAGACTCTCTGACTCTGACTCTGACACACACGCGGCTGGATACATGATGGACTCATGGGGACAGTGGCAGCCTATGTGTTTGACCGTCTTGAGTGTCGAAGACGTGGAAGATTTGTGGATTATTGGACTATTAGTAGCAGCTGCTCTTTTTTTTGGCATCGGAGGGACTGTCTGCTACCTGAAGCTGAGGAGGGCTTCGGCGGCTATCAGCGCGCTGGCGAAACTCCCTGATCAGCATGATTCTCTGATCCGGGCCGTGAGCAACTCATCCCAGCTGTTGTATGAGCTCAATCGCACGTTGGGTGCGTCGGTGGACTACCGGGGACCTGCTGGGCGTTTTGGAACTCGTTTACAGCCGCCTGGGTCCCAACTGGGCATGGATGGGGGTTCATAGACCGGAACCTCATATGATTTGGAATTTTGGCTCTGAAACAGCGTCTGGACTTGGAGGCTGCAGTGAAAAAGAACACTGTGGTCTGAATTGGAATAAACAAAAAGACTATCTAATCTGGTTTCTGCACACGTCCTTGAAAAGAGGCCTGTTTGGAAGCTTTCTCCTGGAGCGTAGAGTTGAAGTGCCCTTGCTGACCTCCCTCCTGCACCCCCCAGAGATCTCTGTGTGTGGCTCGGATGACGCCCAGCTGAACAAACTGCTGAACTGTGTTCTTTGAAGTTACTCACAGACTAAATATCTCCTTGCCTGTCGTCAAAACTGCAACAATGTCTCGTGTGACTGTGCTTTCGCTGATAGAGTTTTTGAGACTTTATCATGGAGTGTCCTCAGGCAATCTTTGATAAATTCTTTTTTTGAATATCACAAATGATACCTACTGTGCTTTTCCTTTTTTCCATATCTGTTTTGCTCTTCATCCATGATGGATGAGAGATGGCCGCGCTGACGAACATGCGTGTTTTGAACATGCGTGTTTTGAATTGCAGCAGCTTAACATTCTCTGACCTCTGGATGACTGTGTTTACATGATCACGTTGTATTGGTTTACTGGTGCAATGTTAATAAAAAATCTCTTATCTCTTATCTTGGGGGCCAGAAAAGGTGTCAACGAGGGCCACATTTGGCCCCCGGGCCTTGAGTTTGACACATGATCTAAGATATAAACTAAGAAATACGCTAAAAACTAATAGTGCAAACCTAACCCATCAACAAGACTGTTGAGCCAAGAAGTCTGTTGGAGTCAGTCTCCTCACCATCACAGACATCTACACCTCCAGATGCAGGAAGAGGGCCATTATTGGGCCCCTTTACTTTCAGTGCAGCAAACTCAGTCCAGAAGTTCAGTGAGGATCTATGAATGATCCAGTGTTGTCCCAAATGACTGATGATGATAAATAGAATCCACCTGTGTGTAATCAAGTCTCTGTATAAATGCACCTGCTCTGTGATAGTCTCAGGGTTCTGTTCAAAGCGCAGAGAGCATCATGAAGACCAAGGAACACACCAGGCAGTTCTGAGATATTGTTGTGGAGAAGTTTAAAGCCGGATTTGGTTACAAAAAGATTTCCCAAGCTTTAAACATCCAAAGGAGCACTGTGCAAGCACTCGTATTGAAATGGAAGGAGTATCAGACCACTTCAAATCTACCAAGACCCGGCTGTCCCTCTAAACTTTCATCTTGAACAAGGAGAAGACTGAACAGCGATGCAGCCAAGAGGCCCATGATCACTCTGGATGAAGTGCAGAGATCTACAGCTGAGGTGGGAGAGTCTGTCCATAGGACAACAATCAGCCGTACGCTGAACAAATCTGGCCTTTATGGAACAGCGGCAAGAAGAAAGCCATTTCTCAAAGATATCCATAAAAAGTGTCAGTGTTTCCCCTACCATTATACAAGCGGGGTGCCCCACCCCGTCAACAGAACTGAGCACCCCGCCTACCAAAGCAAACTTGACCCCCACCTCCCACCCGGCACTGACATGGCACTAAGCTAGCAGCACGAAATGCAGGCTCTCTAGCTAAAAAGCTAAAGGTGCCTCTTCCCTCATGCTGAACCGCCCCTGCTCAAACATTTGCTCAGACATGTCTCTGTGCCTCCCCATCAAGAAAAATCATGGAGGAGGTGGGCACCCCGCCATGGCAATTTAACTAGGGGAAACACTGAGTGTCATTTAAATTTTGCTACAAGCCACCTGGGAGACACACCAGACATGTGGAAGAAGGTGCTCTGGTCAGATGAAACCAAAATAAACTGTTTGGCCACAATGCAAAACTATAGGTTTGGTGTAAAAGCAACACAGCTCATCACCCTGAACACACCATCCCCATTGTCAAACATGGTGGTGGCAGCATCATGGTTTGGGCCTGCTTTTCATCAGCAGGGACAGGGAAGATGGTCAGAATTGATGGGAAGATAGATGGGGCCAAATACAAGACCATTCTGGAAGAAAACTTGTTTGAGTCTGCAAGAGACCTGAGACTGGGACGGAGATTTATCTTCCAACAAGACAATGATCCAAAACATAAAATCTACAATGGAGTGGTTCACAAAGAAACATATCCAGGTGTTGGAACGGACACGTCAAAGTCCAGACCTGAATCCAATCGAGAGCCTGTGGAAAGAGCCGAAGACTGTTGTTCACAAACACTCCATCCAACCTCACTGAGCTCGAGCTGTTTTACAAGAAGAATGGGAAAGAATTTCAGTCTCTCGATGTGCAAAACTGAAAGAGACATACCCCGAGGGACTTGCAGCTGTAACTGCAGCAAGAGGCGGAGCTACAAAGTATTAACTGCAGCAAGAGGCGGAGCTACAAAGTGTTAACGCAAGGGAGCCGAATAATAGTGCACGCCTAGCCTGGTTAAAACCAGACCCTTGTCCTTCACTTCGGACTAGGGTCTGGGACTTTCTCCATAGAGAACGATTCTTGCTGGAGGCGTGGCCTCTGCCTGAGGAACAAAACCATTGGATCTTAGAAAAATTTTGAACAGGGAAAGCTTTCTGCTCCCTCCCCCTCAGAGCTCTGCCGAACTTGACATCTGCTCCGCCTCCTGCTGAATTTTCTCTCGCTGACGCTGCATATTCTGTGTTTATAACGTTTGAAAAAATTAAATAAAACCATGTAGCGCTGGTCCAGAAGACCAGAAAATATGCAGGGACTCGGGCAGCAACGTAAAACCCTAGTTTAATTCTCTCGTGACAACCTCAGTCATTTCCTTATTCTTTGCACTCAGCGGAGAGAGGAGGAGGAGGGAGCGAACACTTGACTTTTGGCAAAAAAACAAAAGAAAACTCCAGATAAGGGATTAAGAAGGGGAATTTAATACATTTGTGTCACATATAAAACAGTCCTGCATCGCTTTGAATGAGAACATGCGAATGCTCGCTGGCTGCGCTGGGACAGGTGGGGGCGTGGGTTAGGGGCCAAAAACTCCGCCCCTTCTGTTCTCTGATTGGTCCGGTCAAAAATCTACCGGAGAAATCGTTGTCTATGAGAGAAGTCCCAGACTGAGCAGTGAAGGGAAATGAGAATTGAGCGGAGCTGTACAGGAAGGCGAGGGCCAGGCTAGTGCACGCCCCACTTTTCAGTTTTTTTATTTGTTAAAAAAGTTTGGCACATCCAATAAATTTCATTACACTTCACGACTGTGTCACACTTATTGTCGATTCTTCACAAAAAATTAAAAGTTTATATCTTTATGTTTGAAGCCTGAAATGTGGCAAAAGGTTGAAAAGTTCATGGGGGCCGGATACTTTCACAAAGCACAGTAGCACATGTGATGTGAACGACAATAAAGAACCTTGAACCTTTAAGGTTAGGGTCAGGGTTAAACCACAGAAATAACGAAGTCAATCCTGAATCCCCACAAAGATGTAAAGACAGATGTGTGTGTGTGTGTGTGTGTGTGTTTAGAAGCCGACCTCTTGACGTCTCCGTGTATCAGCTGTTCTTGGCCTTTGGGGGGGCAGTGCAGGTACTGAAGAGCAGCTGCTGCTCCTTCAACTATCCTGATCCTTCGAGGCCATGAGAGGATCAGACACGACTGGTGCAAACAAACAAACAAACAAACAAACAAACAAACAAACAAACAAACAAACAGCCTTAAACAGAAAATCCCTCCTGTATCACACTGACACTGGTGAAAAACACATTGTGTTACTTTGTGTTAAGTTGTGTTAAGTTGTGTTACGTTGTGTTAAGTTGTGTTACTTTGTGTTAAGTTGTGTTACTTTGTGTTAAGTTGTGTTACTTTGTGTTAAGTTGTGTTACTTTGTGTTAAGTTGTGTTACTTTGTGTTAAGTTGTGTTACTTTGTGTTAAGTTGTGTTACTTTGTGTTAAGTTGTGTTACTTTGTGTTAAGTTGTGTTACTTTGTGTTAAGTTGTGTTACTTTGTGTTAAGTTGTGTTACTTTGTGTTAAGTTGTGTTACTTTGTGTTAAGTTGTGTTACTTTGTGTTAAGTTGTGTTACTTTGTGTTAAGTTGTGTTACTTTGTGTTAAGTTGTGTTACTTTGTGTTAAGTTGTGTTACTTTGTGTTAAGTTGTGTTACTTTGTGTTAAGTTGTGTTACTTTGTGTTAAGTTGTGTTACTTTGTGTTAAGTTGTGTTACTTTGTGTTAAGTTGTGTTACTTTGTGTTAAGTTGTGTTACTTTGTGTTAAGTTGTGTTACTTTGTGTTAAGTTGTGTTACTTTGTGTTAAGTTGTGTTACTTTGTGTTAAGTTGTGTTACTTTGTGTTAAGTTGTGTTACTTTGTGTTAAGTTGTGTTACTTTGTGTTAAGTTGTGTTACTTTGTGTTAAGTTGTGTTACTTTGTGTTAAGTTGTGTTACTTTGTGTTAAGTTGTGTTACTTTGTGTTAAGTTGTGTTACTTTGTGTTAAGTTGTGTTACTTTGTGTTAAGTTGTGTTACTTTGTGTTAAGTTGTGTTACTTTGTGTTAAGTTGTGTTACTTTGTGTTAAGTTGTGTTACTTTGTGTTAAGTTGTGTTACTTTGTGTTAAGTTGTGTTACTTTGTGTTAAGTTGTGTTACTTTGTGTTAAGTTGTGTTACTTTGTGTTAAGTTGTGTTACTTTGTGTTAAGTTGTGTTACTTTGTGTTAAGTTGTGTTACTTTGTGTTAAGTTGTGTTACTTTGTGTTAAGTTGTGTTACTTTGTGTTAAGTTGTGTTACTTTGTGTTAAGTTGTGTTACTTTGTGTTAAGTTGTGTTACTTTGTGTTAAGTTGTGTTACTTTGTGTTAAGTTGTGTTACTTTGTGTTAAGTTGTGTTACTTTGTGTTAAGTTGTGTTACTTTGTGTTAAGTTGTGTTAAGTTGTGTTACTTGTGTTAAGTTGTGTTACTTTGTGTTAAGTTGTGTTACTTTGTGTTAAGTTGTGTTACTTTGTGTTAAGTTGTGTTACTTTGTGTTAAGTTGTGTTACTTTGTGTTAAGTTGTGTTACTTTGTGTTAAGTTGTGTTACTTTGTGTTAAGTTGTGTTACTTTGTGTTAAGTTGTGTTACTTTGTGTTAAGTTGTGTTACTTTGTGTTAAGTTGTGTTACTTTGTGTTACTTGTGTTAAGTTGTGTTACTTTGTTACTTTGTGTTAAGTTGTGTTACTTTGTGTTAAGTTGTGTTACTTTGTGTTAAGTTGTGTTACTTTGTGTTAAGTTGTGTTACTTTGTGTTAAGTTGTGTTACTTTGTGTTAAGTTGTGTTACTTTGTGTTAAGTTGTGTTACTTTGTGTTAAGTTGTGTTACTTTGTGTTAAGTTGTGTTACTTTGTGTTAAGTTGTGTTACTTTGTGTTAAGTTGTGTTACTTATGTGTTAAGTTGTGTTACTTTGTGTTAAGTTGTGTTACTTTGTGTTAAGTTGTGTTACTTTGTGTTAAGTTGTGTTACTTTGTGTTAAGTTGTGTTACTTTGTGTTAAGTTGTGTTACTTTGTGTTAAGTTGTGTTACTTTGTGTTAAGTTGTGTTACGTTGTGTTACGTTGTGTTACGTTGTGTTACGTTGTGTTACGTTGTGTTAAGTTGTGTTACTTTGTGTTAAGTTGTGTTACTTTGTGTTAAGTTGTGTTACTTTGTGTTAAGTTGTGTTACTTTGTGTTAAGTTGTGTTACTTTGTGTTAAGTTGTGTTACTTTGTGTTAAGTTGTGTTACTTTGTGTTAAGTTGTGTTACTTTGTGTTAAGTTGTGTTACTTTGTGTTAAGTTGTGTTACTTTGTGTTAAGTTGTGTTACTTTGTGTTAAGTTGTGTTACTTTGTGTTAAGTTGTGTTACTTTGTGTTAAGTTGTGTTACTTTGTGTTAAGTTGTGTTACTTTGTGTTAAGTTGTGTTACTTTGTGTTAAGTTGTGTTACTTTGTGTTAAGTTGTGTTACTTTGTGTTAAGTTGTGTTACTTTGTGTTAAGTTGTGTTACTTTGTGTTAAGTTGTGTTACGTTGTGTTAAGTTGTGTTACTTTGTGTTAAGTTGTGTTACTTTGTGTTAAGTTGTGTTACTTTGTGTTAAGTTGTGTTACTTTGTGTTAAGTTGTGTTACTTTGTGTTAAGTTGTGTTACTTTGTGTTAAGTTGTGTTACTTTGTGTTAAGTTGTGTTACTTTGTGTTAAGTTGTGTTACGTTGTGTTAAGTTGTGTTACTTTGTGTTAAGTTGTGTTACGTTGTGTTAAGTTGTGTTACGTTGTGTTAAGTTGTGTTACTTTGTGTTAAGTTGTGTTACTTTGTGTTAAGTTGTGTTACTTTGTGTTAAGTTGTGTTACTTTGTGTTAAGTTGTGTTACTTTGTGTTAAGTTGTGTTAAGTTGTGTTACTTTGTGTTAAGTTGTGTTACTTTGTGTTAAGTTGTGTTACTTTGTGTTACGTTGTGTTACGTTGTGTTACTTTGTGTTAAGTTGTGTTACGTTGTGTTAAGTTGTGTTACGTTGTGTTACGTTGTGTTACTTTGTGTTAAGTTGTGTTACTTTGTGTTAAGTTGTGTTACTTTGTGTTAAGTTGTGTTACTTTGTGTTAAGTTGTGTTACTTTGTGTTAAGTTGTGTTACTTTGTGTTAAGTTGTGTTACTTGTGTTAAGTTGTGTTACTTTGTGTTAAGTTGTGTTACTTTGTGTTAAGTTGTGTTACTTTGTGTTAAGTTGTGTTACTTTGTGTTAAGTTGTGTTACTTTGTGTTAAGTTGTGTTACTTTGTGTTAAGTTGTGTTACTTTGTGTTAAGTTGTGTTACTTTGTGTTAAGTTGTGTTACTTTGTGTTAAGTTGTGTTACGTTGTGTTAAGTTGTGTTACTTTGTGTTAAGTTGTGTTACTTTGTGTTAAGTTGTGTTACTTTGTGTTAAGTTGTGTTACTTTGTGTTAAGTTGTGTTACTTTGTGTTAAGTTGTGTTACTTTGTGTTAAGTTGTGTTACTTTGTGTTAAGTTGTGTTACTTTGTGTTAAGTTGTGTTACTTTGTGTTAAGTTGTGTTACTTTGTGTTAAGTTGTGTTACTTTGTGTTAAGTTGTGTTACTTTGTGTTAAGTTGTGTTACTTTGTGTTAAGTTGTGTTACGTTGTGTTATGTGTTAAGTTGTGTTACTTTGTGTTAAGTTGTGTTACTTTGTGTTAAGTTGTGTTACTTTGTGTTAAGTTGTGTTACTTTGTGTTAAGTTGTGTTACTTTGTGTTAAGTTGTGTTACTTTGTGTTAAGTTGTGTTACTTTGTGTTAAGTTGTGTTACTTTGTGTTAAGTTGTGTTACTTTGTGTTACTTTGTGTTAAGTTGTGTTACTTTGTGTTAAGTTGTGTTACTTTGTGTTAAGTTGTGTTACTTTGTGTTAAGTTGTGTTACTTTGTGTTAAGTTGTGTTACTTTGTGTTACTTTGTGTTAAGTTGTGTTGTTTGTTTGTGTTAAGTTGTGTTACTTTGTGTTAAGTTGTGTTAAGTTGTGTTACTTTGTAATAATAATAATAATAATGAATTCCATTTATAATGCACTTTTCATTAATAAAAATCTCAAAGTGCTAAGTGTTAAGTACTTTGTGTTAAGTTGTGTTACTTTGTGTTAAGTTGTGTTACTTTGTGTTAAGTTGTGTTACTTTGTGTTAAGTTGTGTTACTTTGTGTTAAGTTGTGTTACGTTGTGTTAAGTTGTGTTACTTTGTGTTAAGTTGTGTTACTTTGTGTTAAGTTGTGTTACTTTGTGTTAAGTTGTGTTACTTTGTGTTAAGTTGTGTTACTTTGTGTTAAGTTGTGTTACTTTGTGTTAAGTTGTGTTACTTTGTGTTAAGTTGTGTTACTTTGTGTTAAGTTGTGTTACTTTGTGTTAAGTTGTGTTACTTTGTGTTAAGTTGTGTTACTTTGTGTTAAGTTGTGTTACTTTGTGTTAAGTTGTGTTACTTTGTGTTAAGTTGTGTTACTTTGTGTTAAGTTGTGTTACTTTGTGTTAAGTTGTGTTACTTTGTGTTAAGTTGTGTTACTTTGTGTTAAGTTGTGTTACTTTGTGTTACGTTGTGTTACGTTGTGTTACGTTGTGTTACTTTGTGTTACTTTGTGTTAGTTGTGTTAGTTTGTGTTAAGTTGTGTTACTTTGTGTTAAGTTGTGTTACGTTGTGTTAAGTTGTGTTACGTTGTGTTAAGTTGTGTTACGTTGTGTTAAGTTGTGTTACTTTGTGTTACGTTGTGTTACTTTGTGTTAAGTTGTGTTAAGTTGTGTTACTTTGTGTTAAGTTGTGTTACTTTGTGTTAAGTTGTGTTACTTTGTGTTAAGTTGTGTTATGTTGTTGTCTTGTCTATGTCTTCTACTTCCGGCACTCGGCGAGGCAGGTCGCATATCTTTCTGCTCTTCCCTCCCTAAGTTTTTCCTACTCCCTGCTTGCTTTTCGTCTCGTCTGCGACCCTTCAGCGCTCACTCGAACCAATATGGAATTAATCAATTGGGCTGTTTCTTCAATGGATAAGATTTTTTCCACGAAGCGGACCGTGCCAGGAGAAGCTGTCTGTCCCTCCGACACACACGCGGCTGGATACGTGCTGGACTCGTGGGGTCAGTGGCAGCCCATGTGTCTGTCCGTTCTGAGTGTGGAGGACGTGGAGGATTTGTGGATTATTGGATTATTGGTAGCAACTGCTCTGTTTTTTGGCGTAAGCGGAGTTGTTTGTTATCGGAAGCTGAGGGAGGCTTCGGCGGCTATCAGAGCGCTGTCGGCACTGCCTGATCAGCAAAATTCTCTGAACCGGGCCGTGAGCTCCTCATCCCAGCTGCTGTATGAGCTCAATCGCACGATTGGTGCAGTGGTGGACCACCGTGCACCTGCTGTCCGTTTTGGGACTTGTTTGCAGCCACCCCGGATCAATCAAGGGACAGGTGGAAGTTCATGAAGCGGGGCAGAGCAGAACCACATATTTGGATTTCTTTCGGCCGTGAAACAGCACCACAGACTTGGAGGCGGCAGTGGAAAAGAACACTGTGGTCTATTGGATAACAAACAAGAACATTATCTGGCTTCTGCACATGTCCTTGAAAAGCAGGCTGTGGGAATCCATTCTCCTAGAGTGAGGAGCTGAAGAGCCCCCCCCCTCCCCCTCCCCAGAGATTTCTGTGAAGCTTCAGATAACACCCAGCTGCACATCTGCTGAACTCTGTGTTTGTCTGAAATTAATCATAGACTCAATCTCCTTGCCTGCCGTTCTCCTTTGTTATTGTAACTAAATGTGCTATTTGATATGGTTTTTACTGGATCACGCGGTGTCTTGAAGACAAAATGTGATTCATCTTTTTTTAATATCAATGCTGTGAATCCCAGTGTTTCTGCCTGTTTTTCCTGCTTTTGACCTTCATCTGGGGACAGATTGGGCCTGGCCGCGCTATAAGTATATCATGTGTTGATAAACATAACGTGTGTTGATAAAACATATCGTGTGTTGATGAAACATGTCATGTGCTTTGTTTTGCTGCAGCTTTTTGCACTCATTCTCTCTCCTGGATGCTGCAATTACATTTTTACGTTGTCATTGGTGAAAATTGATGCAATGTTAATAAACCTTCTTGATTCTTGATTCTTGTGTTAAGTTGTGTTACTTTGTGTTAAGTTGTGTTACTTTGTGTTAAGTTGTGTTACTTTGTGTTAAGTTGTGTTACTTTGTGTTAAGTTGTGTTACGTTGTGTTACGTTGTGTTACGTTGTGTTACGTTGTGTTACTTTGTGTTAAGT
Source organism: Garcialebias charrua (assembly GCA_038048925.1). NCBI lineage: Eukaryota > Metazoa > Chordata > Actinopteri > Cyprinodontiformes > Rivulidae > Garcialebias > Garcialebias charrua. Next base: position 35,445 of record JBBPBX010010204.1, on the reverse strand, counting down.
TGTGTTAAGTTGTGTTAAGTTGTGTTACTTTGTGTTAAGTCGTGTTACGTTGTGTTAAGTTGTGTTACTTTGTGTTAAGTTGTGTTACTTTGTGTTACGTTGTGTTAAGTTGTGTTACGTTGTGTTAAGTTGTGTTACTTTGTGTTAAGTTGTGTTACTTTGTGTTACTTTGTGTTAAGTTGTGTTACTTTGTGTTAAGTTGTGTTCCTTTGTGTTAAGTTGTGTTACTTTGTGTTAAGTTGTGTTACTTTGTGTTAAGTTGTGTTACATTGTGCAGCTGGTCGTCCAGTGATCGGTTGTCCATGTAGCTGTAGATCAGACACATGGCACCTCCTCCTTCACTGAAACCCAGCAGATCCACGATGTTGGGATGTCTGAACCTGAAGCAGACACACATGAAAATAGATGACCTGAACACTGAAACTAAATAAAAAGACTGTGGACGTTGTGACCCACTTGGACAAGTTCTCCACTTCAGTCTGAAAGCTTCTCCTCAACTGAGGCCAGTCCATCAGACAGTCCTGTCAGCAGCACCAAAAACCAATCATCAACCACTTCCTCTAAGACACAAAAAAAGAATGTACTTCCTGTCTGTTTCTGCACTTCCTCTATGTGTTTCTGTACTTCCTCTCTGTGTTTCTGTACTTCCTCTCTGTGTTTCTGCACTTCCTCTCTGTGTTTCTGTACTTCCTCTCTGTGTTTCTGTACTTCCTGTCTGTGTTTCTGTACTTCCTCTCTGTGTTTCTGCACTTCCTCTCTGTGTTTCTGCACTTCCTGTCTGTGTTTCTGCACTTCCTGTCTGTTTCTGTACTTCCTGTCTGTGTTTCTGCACTTCCTCTGTGTTTCTGCACTTCCTGTCTGTGTTCCTGTACTTCCTGTCTGTGTTCCTGTACTTCCTGTCTGTGTTTCTGTACTTCCTGTCTGTGTTTCTGCACTTCCTCTCTGTGTTTCTGCTCTTCCTCTCTGTGTTTCTGTACTTCCTCTCTGTGTTTCTGCACTTCCTGTCTGTTTCTACACTTCCTCTCTGTTTCTGCACTTCCTGTCTGTGTTTCTGCACTTCCTCTCTGTGTTTCTGCACTTCCTGTCTGTGTTTCTGCACTTCCTGTCTGTGTTTCTGTACTTCCTCTCTGTGTTTCTGCACTTCCTCTCTGTGTTTCTGCACTTCCTGTCTGTGTTTCTGTACTTCCTGTCTGTTTCTGTACTTCCTGTCTGTGTTTCTGCACTTCCTGTCTGTGTTTCTGCACTTCCTGTCTGTGTTTCTGCACTTCCTCTCTGTGTTTCTGCACTTCCTGTCTGTGTTTCTGTCCTTCCTGTCTGTGTTTCTGTCCTTCCTGTCTGTGTTTCTGTACTTCCTGTCTGTGTTTCTGTACTTCCTGTCTGTGTTTCTGTACTTCCTGTCTGTGTTTCTGTACTTCCTGTCTGTGTTTCTGTACTTCCTGTCTGTGTTTCCGTACTTCCCGTCTGTGTTTCCAATCTTCCTGTCTGTGTTTCTGCACTTCCAGTCTGTGTTTCTGCACTTCCTCTCTGTGTTTCTGCACTTCCTGTCTGTGTTTCTGCACTTCCTGTCTGTGTTTCTGCACTTCCTCTCTGTGTTTCTGCACTTCCTGTCTGTGTTTCTGCACTTCCTCTGTGTTTCCAAACTTCCCGTCTGTGTTTCTGTACTTCCCGTCTGTGTTTCTGTACTTCCCGTCTGTGTTTCTGTACTTCGTCTCTGTGTTTCTGTACTTCCCGTCTGTGTTTCTGTACTTCCCGTCTGTGTTTCTGTACTTCGTCTCTGTGTTTCTGTACTTCCTCTCTTTGTTTCTGCACTTCCTCTCTGTGTTTCTGTACTTCCTGTCTGTGTTTCTGCACTTCCTGTCTGTGTTTCTGTACTTCCTCTCTGTGTTTCTGCACTTCCTGTCTGTGTTTCTGTACTTCCTGTCTGTTTCTGTACTTCCTGTCTGTGTTTCTGCACTTCCTCTCTGTGTTTCTGCACTTCCTGTCTGTGTTCCTGTACTTCCTGTCTGTGTTTCTGCACTTCCTCTCTGTGTTTCTGCACTTCCTCTCTGTGTTTCTGCACTTCCTCTCTGTGTTTCTGCACTTCCTGTCTGTGTTTCTGTACTTCCTGTCGGTGTTTCTGTACTTCCTCTGTGTTTCTGTACTTCCTCTCTGTGTTTCTGCACTTCCTCTCTGTGTTTCTGTACTTCCTGTCTGTGTTTCTGTACTTCTTGTCTGTGTTTCTGTACTTCTTGTCTGTGTTTCTGTACTTCCTGTCTGTGTTTCTGCACTTCCTCTCTGTGTTTCTGCACTTCCTCTCTGTGTTTCTGCACTTCCTCTCTGTGTTTCTGCACTTCCTCTCTGTGTTTCTGCACATCCTGTCTGTGTTTCTGTCCTTCCCGTCTGTGTTTCTGTACTTCCCCTCTGTGTTTCTGTACTTCCCGTCTGTGTTTCTGTACTTCCCGTCTGTGTTTCCAAACTTCCTGTCTGTGTTTCTGTACTTCCTGTCTGTGTTTCCAATCTTCCTGTCTGTGTTTCTGCACTTCCAGTCTGTGTTTCTGCACTTCCTCTCCGTGTTTCTGCACTTCCTGTCTGTGTTTCTGCACTTCCTGTCTGTGTTCCTGCACTTCCTCTCTGTGTTTCTGTACTTCCTGTCTGTGTTTCTGCATTTCCTCTCTGTGTTTCCAAACTTCCCGTCTGTGTTTCTGTACTTCCTGTCTGTGTTTCTGCACTTCCACTCTGTGTTTCAGAACTTCCTGTCTGTGTTTCTGTACTTCCTGTCTGTGTTTCTGCACTTCCTGCCTGTGTTTCTGCACTTCCTGTCTGTTTCTACACTCCCCGTCTATGTTTCCGCACTTCTTGTCTGTTTTTGCACTCCCTGTATATGTTTCTGCACTCCCTGTCTGTGTTTCTGTACTCCCTGTCTGTGTTTCTGCACTCCCTGTCTGTGTTTCTGTACTTCCTGTCTGTGTTTCTGCACTCCCCGTCTGTGTTTCTGCACTCCCCGTCTGTGTTTCTGTACTTCCTGCCTGTGTATCTGCCCTCCCTGTCTGTGTTTCTGCACTCCCTGCATGTGTTTCTGCACTCCCTGCATGTGTTTCTGGACTCCCTGCCTGTGTTTCCAAACTTCCTGTCTGTGTTTCCAAACTTCCTGTCTGTGTTTCCAAACTTCCTGTCTGTGTTTCCAAACTTCCTGTCTGTGTTTCTGCACTTCCTCTCTGTGTTTCTGCACTTCCTGTCTGTGTTTCTGCACTCCCCGTCTGTTTCTGCACTCCCCGTCTGTTTCTGCACTCCCCGTCTGTGTTTCTGCACTTCCCGTCTGCGTTTCCGCACTTTCCGTCTGCGTTTCCGCACTTCCCGTCTGTGTTTCTGCACTTCCCGTCTGTGTTTCTATACTCCCCGTCTGTGTTTCTGCACTCCCCGTCTGCGTTTCTGCACTTCCTGCCTGTTCCTGCCCTCCCCGTCTGTTTCTGCACTTCCTGTCCGTGTTTCTGCACTTCCTGTCCGTGTTTCTGCACTTCCTGTCTGTGTTTCTGCACTTCCTGCCTATGTTTCTGCACTCCCTGCCTGTGTTTCTGCACTCCCTGTCTGTGTTTCTGCACTCCCTGTCTGTGTTTCTGCACTTCCTGTCTGTGTTTCTGCACTCCCTGTCTGTGTTTCTGCACTCCCTGTCTGTGTTTCTGTACTTCCTGTCTGTGTTTCTGCACTCCCCGTCTGTGTTTCTGCACTCCCCGTCTGTGTTTCTGTACTTCCTGCCTGTGTATCTGCACTCCCTGCATGTGTTTCTGCACTCCCTGCATGTGTTTCTGCACTCCCTGCATGTGTTTCTGGACTCCCTGCCTGTGTTTCCAAACTTCCTGTCTGTGTTTCCAAACTTCCTGTCTGTGTTTCCAAACTTCCTGTCTGTGTTTCTGCACTTCCTCTCTGTGTTTCTGCACTTCCTGTCTGTGTTTCTGCACTCCCCGTCTGTTTCTGCACTCCCCGTCTGTTTCTGCACTCCCCGTCTGTTTCTGCACTCCCCGTCTGTGTTTCTGCACTTCCCGTCTGCGTTTCCGCACTTTCCGTCTGCGTTTCCGCACTTCCCGTCTGTGTTTCTGCACTTCCCGTCTGTGTTTCTATACTCCCCGTCTGTGTTTCTGCACTCCCCGTCTGCGTTTCTGCACTTCCTGCCTGTTCCTGCCCTCCCCGTCTGTTTCTGCACTTCCTGTCCGTGTTTCTGCACTTCCTGTCTGTGTTTCTGCACTTCCTGCCTATGTTTCTGCACTCCCTGCCTGTGTTTCTGCACTCCCTGTCTGTGTTTCTGCACTCCCTGTCTGTGTTTCTGCACTTCCTGTCTGTGTTTCTGCACTTCCTGTCTGTGTTTCTGCACTTCCTGCCTGTGTTTCTGCCCTCCCTGTCTGTGTTTCAAAACTTCCTGTCTGTGTTTCCAAACTTCCTGTCTGTGTTTCTGCACTCCCTGTCTGCGTTTCTGTACTTCCTACCTGTGTTTCTGCCCTCCCTGTCTGTGTTTCTGCACTTCCTCTGTTTCCAAACTTCCTGTCTGTGTTTCTGTACTTCCTGTCTGTGTTTCTGCACTTCCTGCCTGTGTTTCCGCACTTCCTGTCTGTGTTTCCGCACTTCCTGTCTGTGTTTCTGCACTTCCTGCCTGTGTTTCTGCCCTCCCTGTCTGTGTTTCCAAACTTCCTGTCTGTGTTTCCAAACTTCCTGTCTGTGTTTCTGCACTCCCTGTCTGCGTTTCTGTACTTCCTACCTGTGTTTCTGCCCTCCCTGTCTGTGTTTCTGCACTTCCTGCCTGTGTTTCTGCCCTCCCTGTCTGTGTTTCCAAACTTCCTGTCTGTGTTTCCAAACTTCCTGTCTGTGTTTCTGCACTCCCTGTCTGTGTTTCTGTACTTCCTACCTGTGTTTCTGCCCTCCCTGTCTGTGTTTCTGCACTTCCTCTGTTTCCAAACTTCCCGTCTGTGTTTCTGTACTTCCTGTCTGTGTTTCTGCACTTCCTGCCTGTGTTTCTGCACTTCCTGTCTGTGTTTCCGCACTTCCTGTCTGTGTTTCCGCACTTCCTGTCTGTGTTTCCGCACTTCCTGTCTGTGTTTCTGCACTCCCTATCTGTGTTTCTGCAATTCCTGCCTGTGTTTCTGCATTTCCTGCCTGTGTTTCCGCATTTTTTTTTTTTTAATCTTTATTATCAACATCACAAAAGATAACAATAAAATTGAATACAACAATGAAAAAAGACAATAGCCAGGGGGAACATAAATCGAACAAAATAAGTGGAAGTTACAGTCATATTATTTTTGCAAAAATAAAACAATTGTACAACATGTAACACATGTGCCAAGTCTTATGTATAAAATACAAAATAAATGAATAACAATATAAACAAAAAAAGATTTTAATATAAAAGTTCGTCCATAATCCCAAGTTGAGAGCAAGCCCATATTGTTGTTTTTGCTTTTTGATTGGTTGAGGGTCTAATAGACCTTTTACCAGTTGACGTCATCGCGCATGCGCACTCGCATTTTTCGAGAATCAACCGGAAGCTGGGGCGAACGCTGCCACAGTACTGGAGAGTTTTCATTACTGCCAACGGTCGCGCTGGGGAAATATGACTTTTATTGTGTTTATAATTGTTCGAGGCAACGTAAACGAGTAAAAGAAGAAGGTGAGACTTGTTCGTTTTACCAAGTCCCTCTAGGAAAGTCGAGTAAAGCGACTAAAAGAAGGAAGATGTGGAGGAAGATGAGCTCTTCGCCGGCAGGACTTCACCCCGACACAAAGCAGCAACGTGTGTAATCAGCATTTATTATCTGGCATGGACATTAATGATCCAAGCTCCGTGGATTACGTTCCAACATTACATCTTGGGTATGGGAAACAGACAAAACAGAGAACAACCTCCCGCAGCTGAACAACATGCTACTGGACAGCTGCTAAGCTAGCAGCAGCTAGCTAGTTCTACGAGACCTCGCTGTACCTCGGTCCACTGGCTGTGTTGAAGTTTCAACCTGCGACATGCAAAGAGATTCTTCCTTCAACCCCACTGAAGAAATAACAGGTGAGTAAAATGTCAAACATTCAGCCCTGTAAAAATGAAACAGACCACTGCACTGTTAGCTGTCATCATTTGAAGTCTTTCTGCGTTGAAAAAATATACAGTATAGTTTCCACAAGACAAACATGTTTTATTAACATTATTTGAGGTCTAACAGCACTGCATCTTTGAAAACATTTCTGCCATTTCACTGTTTCTGTAAGCATCGGTGAAATGCTGTCACAGAAAAAAAGCAATCCTGTCATCAATGTGTATAAGCATACAGTTTAACTATACACAAGACTGTTTTGTTTATTGTCAAATATGAATTAATACTTTGTTTTACAGCAGCAACTGGCCAACAACTCCTTGCTGACAAAGGGTTTGATGTCGTCAGAGGTGGAAAAAGAGAAGCTAGTCTGTTCAACTCCCCTGAAGAAATAACAGGTGAATAAAATATCATCAAACACTGTGCAGCTCTATAAAAATGAACAGATCACTGCACTGTTAGCTGTTATCATTTGAACTCTTTCTGGGTTGGAAAAATATACAGTAGTAGTTTCCACAAGACAAACATGTTTTATTAACATTATTTGAGGTCTAACAGCACTGCATCTTCGAAAACATTCCTTTAAAAATAAAGCAACTGTGCTCTAATTTGACTTTTAGTGAAGTGGAACTTTTTTTAGTTACATTTTTTAATCTGTTAATATACAAATGCTGTTTTAGTCACATTAAAAAAAAACATAAACATTACACTGTCTAAAGTCTCCAAGTTGTCAGAGAAGGCATCATTAAAATAAAATATTAGCAGGTTACTGTCTGTCCTAGGCTGCTGTCCTTGACAAGTGAAATGACAAACACAAACACATCTTCTGGTATGTGTTGTTTCTGTTTGTGACTTATATAAATAATGTGTGTGCTTGTGAGACATTTAAAGATGTTTTGAACTTCTGGCAGGTCTCTCTGATGCGTGGAGACTGGACAGGGCCCGCGGTCGTCAGCTACTTCATCTGCCGGAGGGTCTGGATCGAGAAACCACATCCAGGGGCTTTGAGCATATCTCAAAAGAAAAAAACATGAAGTTTTAAATTCTAGATAAAATAAAGGAATTAAAGAAACATACAGATAAGTGTTAGTGGTTTTTAAAGTTTACGACTACAACCTGCAAAAGGCAACAATGGCTCCACGCTCAAAATGTCCTTGTGAAGACCAGCCAGCAGTGATGGGCTCATCAGGATGTCGTGGGTTCGAAATGCAGGCTGTTCAGCGTTCTCCTGGAAAACTTCTGGATGCCGATGTCATGCCTATAATGACACCAACATGAAAAATGTGGTTTATATCTAACACATATTAGCAAATCTGTTTGTAGAAGTGTTTTTTAAAAAATGTCCAAGAACTATTCCAGATCTTACAATTGTAGAAAACATTTAAAACCGTGCATATGTGATTGCATTTATTTATTATCTAGTGCCACTAAAAAACAACAATAGTTAACACAATAAAATAAACTACAATTGTAAAATGTTGAATAGTTTTTTGACTGGAATAAGACAAAATAAGTGATATTGTATTATTCCAGTTGTTGGTGAAGTTTGACTGAAAGTCACCTTTCTGGGTATTTGTGTTATAAGCGTGATATGAAATTTCTTCAGGAACACTGATTAAACTCACTTTAAAACTTGCAGCTCATCCAAGTAGCAGGTGCAGTTCGTTTTTGGGCTGGTTCCTTCCATGTACAACTGGGTGCAGGTTGGTTTAGAATGTGTTTCCAGCATGGTTGCAGCCACCTCCTTATCTGCAAACACAATATATAACCATATTGTGTGTGTCATTATGGAATTCACATGCATATAGGATTTTCACACATTTTACGTCTAATAAAGTGTAAGCTGTATAATCAGTGTGTCAAAAGTAAATACGTTCTCAAAGATATTTAAATTTTCCCAGGAAAGCTAATAAATGTATCTCTTGGGATAGTTATTATTTTTCACATCACAACATCACCAATTGTCTCAGGTTGTATTTAAGACATAGTTTACAGAAATCAAATAAGAAATAAGGACGCTGTGAACATTTGTGTGACTCAAACGTCATGTTTTTGTTTACATACTGTGCTAATACTGACGGCTCTTATGAAGACATGGCGCTAGTTATAGCAGCTAACAGAAGATGTTAAACCTGTAACAATAACCAAATCAGTCTAAATATCAGAAGTATTGGTGTGAGAAATTTAAAACATTTATTTCTGACGCTTGGATAATACAGGTTGTTGACAACGACACACAACTACTCACCCTGCTGGACGTTCGCTAAAAGCCTGAAGGAGTTCCCCATTTTCCATCAGCGAACACAGTCACCTCCTCTAGTATCCGCGGCACAATGTTCAGGCATTTTGACCAGTGGTTGTTCAATATTTTAAGAAAACAAGCTTCTAAATTACAACTCTCTATCATTACGAAGCTCCTCAGCCCCTTCCTAAGCCCCTGCATCCGGTTAGGGCTTTTTGCCGTCCAATCAGAACGCTCGTTTCAGGCGAGCTTTGCGTGATGACGTCAACTGGTAAAAGGTCTATTGTAAGTAAATATTGTTTAAATTAAATTAAAAAAACTGAGAAATCAGTTTTTTTCTTTAAAAATTTACATTTGTGTATATGAAATTTAGCCTTAATGATTAACAAATTAATTAAAAAGATCTTCTGATTCATTTTGCCACAATGTTTAAACCCAAACAGGACCTGTTCCCAATATAACTGAAAGTCTGCTTGTATCTTTGAGTCAACATAGTTACAGAAACTTTGCCAAAACATTTTAGAACGAGGACACATCCAGAACAAATGAGTAACAGACTCAGGGCAGAGATCACAAAAGGAACAGTTCACCACAATGTTAGAGTTGAATTTCTTTAAATAGTCTTTGGCTGGGTAGATCCTGTGTAAGAGTTTGAAGGAGACTTCTTTTACCTTGTTAGTGAGAAGAAAGTGATTTGGAAGCAACCAGGTAGATTTCCAAGAAATATTATTCCGAAAGCGATTCCAATATGGTACAACAGCAGGCGTAGAAGTCACATATCTCTGAAACAAGGATCTGATTGATTTATTATTGTTCCGAAGAAGAGGGAGAAGACATATTTTGCCAACAGGAGAATGTATGGGAGTTAGAGTGGGAGACTGATGATAAGTGAGTCTTGGTCTTTGTCTGTATAACATGTATAACATGTCTGTTATACATGTCTTTGTCTGTACAACATGCAGATCTCTGTAGAAATAGCACCAAAAACTTTTGCATATTCTCCAGGAGAGATGGGAAAATTAAATTTAGAGAGAAAGGCCTCATAACCCAGCAACGTGCCAGCACTGTCAAACAGTTGATCTATCAAAATAATGTTATGATTAAACCATGAGTCAAGAAATAACGTTTTTTTCTTATATAAAATATCCTTATTATTCCATATGAAGTATCGATGAGGAGAGAAGTTGTGTTTGTAGATGAGTGACCAAGACAAGAAGGCCTGACGGTGAAAATTTGACAGTTTGATTGGGAGTTTTTGTATATCAAAATTACAGACCAAAAAGAAGTTCAGACCACCAAGTTTAGAGAAAATATGGAATGGTATGATGTTCCAAATAGAGGTTGGTGAATTAAAAAATTGACGAATCCAATTTATCTTGAAAGTATTATTCAAAGTAGAGAATGATAAGCAAGTAAGTCCTCCATTTACATATGAATTCATTAGAGTAGATTTCTTAATGTGGTGAATTTTGTTTTTCCAGACAAAGTTAAATAATAATGTCAATTTCTTTTTCATTTTTATTGTCAAGTTCCAACGCCTGTGCAGCATAAATGAGCCTGGAGAGGCCTTCAGCTTTAGTAAGCAGAATGCGACCACGTAGTGAAGATCTCTAGTCTTTTTCTAGTTCTTAGAATTAGAGGCTCATAATTTAGAGAGCTTCTTCTTTTCTGATCTTTAGTGATGGTTATACCCAGTGGTGGGCACATGAACGCTAGATAGCGCTAAAGCGCTAATCCGCTTACAATGGACCTAAACTTTTTGTCAGCGTTTTTGTGGTTTGACTAACTTTTATAATTCATAAGCGGATTTGTGCTATTTTTATTTATAATGCAGTACCGCTAATAACTAATTATCTATCAGTAAAAACCAATAAACTTATTTACAAGCTCTTATGCTTCTTGTTTTACCTTTTTCCCCACCGTAAACAGCAGAGAGGAAGAAGGGTTGGAGGGGGGAGGGAGCAGAGCGGAGAACAGACTGGGATCTACCATGTAGGTAAATTATGCCGTTGCCTGGGGATCCCAATCAGCAGTGGCCCCGGCCCCGCCGCGCCCCGGCCAGTCACCTACATCCCTAACATTGATCCTGCTTGTTAATGTACATTTAACATAAAAATAATTATAGTTACGATGAAAACGATCATTAAATACGCAATAAAAAAACGGTCGATTTCTTTATCCCCCTACTAAAAATGGACTATTCCATCTTGACATCTTCCGGGTCAGAGGTGAACTCAGGGGCTAATTCTGTGGCTAGCTGGCTGCGCTCGGTCTCTTCATAAATCCGCAGAGAACCCCGCTGTTTCAAGCCAAATTAACGCGGCCGGAGGATTTTATTGTGTGTTTTGTGTCGACCATTCGACGGTGAGTCGTTATTTTTATGTATTTTAGTTACTTTTCATTAAATCTGTTGACTACCTATAGACGCTAACTCTGTGTCCAGCTGGTTGGTTGTGCTGGGTTACTAATGGATAAATCCGCAGAGAACCCCGCTGTTTCAAGCCAAATTAACGTGGCCGGAGGATTTTATTGTGTGTTTTGTGTCGACCATTCGACGGTGAGTCGTTAGTTTTATGTATTTGGGTTACTTTTATGTATAAATGCGGTGGCGACACACCCGTGTATTTGAGATTTAAAAGTGGTTTTAGGGATTAAAAGATCATTCTATTTTTTGTTAATTTCGTGGCCGAATAGAATATATGTACGTAAAGTATTAAATAAATCCTTTGATTTTTGTAATTTCATCCTTTTAGGATCATTTTTGTTACTTTTCAGTTGGCAGTGTAGTGCAAATTTTGATAACGCTGCCGGCTATATATAAATATATATATATATATAATATATAAATATATAAATAGCGGATTAGATTAGCTTCCCCTAATTTTCATAAGACATTTGTGCTTTTGAAATTGTGGACCTAAAAAAAATTAATAAGCGTTTTAGAAATTGTGGAACTAATTTTTTAATTAGCGTTGCCCACCACTTGGTTATACCTAAATAAATTAGCTCATTTTAACTGGTATGTCTGCAATTGAGGTTTTGGAGCAGTCCTTAACAACCATTATTTCACATTTCGTGAGGTTAAGATAAAGACCGGATGCTTTGGAAAAAGTATTTATTTCTTTGATGGCTATGGGGATTTGATTCTCGTCCTTTAAAAATAAGGTAGTATCATCTGCCAGCTGTGTTAAAGTAACAGTTTTATCAACAATAGAAATCCCTTTCAGAGGACTGGATTTAATGTGATCGGCCAGAAGCTGAGCTACCAAAAGAAACAGGTAGGGGGAGACAGGACACCCCTGTCTGATCCCTCTGCAGATGCTGAATCTAGGAGAGGAGCCGTTTTTTAGTTTAATGGAGCTGTTGTTTTTGTACAAGGTTTTAATGATAGCACTAAAGAATGTTCCAAATCCACATTTCCGCATTTCCTGTGCTTCTGGACTTCCTGCCTGTGCTTCCTCACTTCCTGTCTGTGTTTCTGCACTTCCTGTCTGTGTTTCTGCACTTCCTGTCTGTGTTTCTGCACTTCCTGTCTGTGTTTCTGCATTTCCTGTGCTTCTGGACTTCCTGTCTGTGTTTCCACATTTCCTATGCTTCTGGACTTCCTGTCTGTGTTTCCGCACTTCCTGTCTGTGTTTCTGCACTTCCTGTTTGTGTTTCCGCACTTCCTGTCTGTGTTTCTGCACTTCCTGTCTGTGTTTCTGCACTTCCTGTCTGTGTTTCTGCACTTCCTGTCTGTGTTTCTGCACTTCCTGTTTGTGTTTCTGCACTTCCTGTCTGTGTTTCTGCATTTCCTGTGCTTCTGGACTTCCTGTCTGTGTTTCCACATTTCCTATGCTTCTGGACTTCCTGTCTGTTTCCACACTTCCTATGCTTCTGGACTTCCTGTCTGTGTTTCCACATTTCCTGTGCTTCTGGACTTCCTGTCTGTGTTTCCACACTTCCTGAGCATCCAGACTTCCTGTCTATTTTTGTACTACCCATCTGTGTCACTTCCTGCTTGCTCTTGATGAAGACGGGCACTTTTCCTCCCACTCCTGCTTCCCTCCAGCTTCTGCTCTCTGTTCTGTGATTTCAAAGCCTCTCTTTACATATCTTTCGAATTGTAAATTATGGATCTGGTCAGCTGGTCTCTTAATGCAATAAAAATAAAATTTTCTTGACGACAAAACAGGGCGAAGGAGAACCCTCATGCCCTGAAGGGACACTCGCAGCTGGATATATTATGGATTATAATATATATGTATATTATTAATATCAGAGTCAGAGTCAGAGAGTCTTTGTCATTTGCACCGCATGTGGTACATGTGATGAAAACGAGATTATGTACACGAGGTCCCAGTTACATCCAACAACAAATGAAAGAGAAAAACAGTAATAACATCTAGAACTAACTAAGAAAAACATCAACTAGTAATACACTAAGCCTAATATAGTGGGAATAAACAGCAGCACGAACATGAGTTTGTATGAGCAGATGGTCACAGATGAACACAGATGAACACAGCAACAAGAAAACAGATCAGCATCAGCATGATGTGATATTTTGCAGTGTTTATTTTTTATTTTATTTTTATTTATTCATGAGTCTAACAGCCTCAGGGTAGAAGCTGTTCCTCAGTCTAGTGGTTCTACATTTGATGCTCCTCAACCTCCGTCCTGAGGGGAGTGGGGCAAAGAGTGAGTGTGCTGGAGTGTGCTGGGTTCACAGAACAGTAATCTTCACATTCCACGAACCAAATTAAGGACCATGGGAGACCGGGCTTTCAGTGTGGCTGCCCCCCGCCTATGGAACTCTCTTCCTGACTGCCTGAGAGCTCCACCGTCACTGGTTGACTTTAAAGGCGGCTTAAAGACCTTTCTTTTTAAGCGAGCATACTCTGCCTCCTCATGATTCTATCTTTGATCTTAGTTGATACTATTATTGATTTTACTTGTTTTATCACTTGTTTTATTTGACTTTTAATTTTGTTGCACTTTGTAGCACTTTGAGATTTTCATTAATGAAAAGTGCGTTATAAATTAAATTCATTATTATTATTATTAAGATGGTGTGTCTGTCCGTATTGTCCATTGCGGATGTAGAAGATTAATACATAATTGGATTTATGATATCAGGATTTCTGCTTATTGGATTTGGCGGTTATCTGGCATATCAACAAATTCGTAAAACATCTGCAACGGTTCTGGCAATTGTGAAGCTGCCCGGCTTGTTGAAAGGAATGTGCCGTGCTTCGAGCACTCAGACTCGGATGCTCTGTGAACTATGCCGTAAGCTGGACGCGATTTCTGAGAATCGCAGGCCATTTTCGGCTCCTGGAACTTGCTGGCCAAAAGGAATCGACATTCGAGAATGCTACAAGCATTTTTTGTGACTACAAAATCTGGTTGTTTGGAGTCACCATGAGATGTACCAGCGAACTATGAAGGCAGACAGAAAAAAAAAAGCAAGGAGAGCCGGCCTGTCCCAAAATAATTGTTATCTGAATCTGGTTTCCCCACATGGCCTTGAATAGGCCAACTATCTCAAATTTCTCCTGGAGGTAATGTGAACAAAAAGCTCTGCTCCCCCACTTCCCTACTTCTCCCTTCCTGAGGACATCTGTGGAACTGTGTCAGAGCTGAGCCAGCTGATAGACATTGTACCATCTCTTATCAGGACTATGGAACTATCTGGCACTGTTCACAGACAACTCACCGCCTTTGTCGGCCTCCTCATGCATAAACATATTATGATGGCATTAGTATGTTGCTGTTTGTGCATGGTCGTTTTTTTTGTGCAAATTTCACACTGTGTCCCAGCCAGGACATAATAATGAATTCAATTTATAACGTACATTTCATTAATGAAAATCTCAAAGTGCTACAAAGTGCAACAGAATTAAATGTCAATAAAACAAGTAATAAAACAAGTAAAATCAATAACAGTATCAGCTAAGATCAAAAGTAGAATCATGAGGAGGTAGAGTATGCTCGGTTGAAAAGAAAGGTCTTCAAGCCGCTCTTAAAGTCAACCACTGACTGTGGGGCTCTTAGACAGTCAGGAAGAGAGTTCCACAGGCGGGGGGCAGCCACACTGAAAGCCCGGTCTCCCATGGTCCTTAATTTGGTTCTCGGAATGTGAAGGAGATTACTGTTCTGTGACCGCAGCGAACGGGTGGATGAGTATGGAATAAGAATATCCTTCAGATAATCTGGTGAAGTTCCGTGTAAGCATTGATGTGTAATGAGAGCAGTTTTGTACTGAATTCTGTAGGTGACAGGAAGCCAATGAAGGTTATGGAGAATGGGCGTAATATGTTCAAATTTACGAACTCTCAACAAGATCCTTGCTGCACTGTTTTGAATATATTGAAGTTTCTGAAGGTTTTTGCCAGGGATTCCAATAAACAGGGAGTTGCAGTAGTCGAGCCTGGAGGAGACAAAAGCATGGACGAGCTTCTCAGCATCGGAAAAAGTTAGGGATGGGCGAAGTCTGGAGATGTTTCGAAGATGGAAGAAGCAAGTTTTAAACAGAAGCTTAATGTGATTTTCAAATGTAAGATTGGAGTCCATTTTTATTCCAAGATTAGTAACAGAGGTGGAGAGGGGGATGTCTTGTCCAGAAAAGGAAAGTGTTGTTATAGGAGATGTTTGTACCTGGTGAGGGGTGCCAATCAGTATGGCCTCAGTCTTGGAGCAGTTTAATTGAAGAAAGTTCTGATTCATCCATGCCCTAATTGCCTCCAGGCAGGCAGAGAGGGCAGTGAGTGAAGATGGAGATGACAAGGTGGAAGATGAGGATGCTCCAGTCCTGATGTAAAGCTGTGTATCGTCGGCATAACAGTGAAAAGAAATGTTGAACTGATTAATAATTTGACCTAGCCTGGTTGAAACCATACCCTGTGCTTCACTTCGCTTCACACAAGGGTCTGGAATTTTCCCATTGAAAACCGTTTCTTGCTGGAGGCGTTGGCCTCTGATTAGGAACAAAACCATTGGATAATTTGAACAGGGAAACCATTCTGCTCCCTCCCCTCAGCCACCCCCCTCTGCTGAAGTTCAGCAGCTGAACTTGACTGACAACTGCTCCGCCCCCTCTGCAGCGTTTCTCTTGCTGCGCAAATTCTGTGTTTATATCATATGTTATAAAACGTTTTAATACAATAAAATCAAACCATGGATCGCTGGTCCAGCTCACCAAAACACCAGAAAATCTGATGGGACTCGCTCAGCAACTAAAACCCGAGTTTATTTCTCGTGACAACCTGAGGCATTTCCGTGTTCATTTTACAGCAACGAATTGAGCCTGCTGTCTCTCTCATTTTACTCAGCAGGAGGGTGGAGGAGAAGGAGCGATTACTTAACTTTTGGGGGAAAAAACCAAAAGAAAACTCCAGATAAGGGATTAAGAAGGGGAAATTAATAAATTTGTGTCACATATCTGCATCGCTTTGCATGAGAACGCGGCTGCGCGCTGGCTCTGGCTGCGCGCCGGGACAGGTGGCACTCAGCGGAGAGGAGGAGGAGGAGGAGGGAGAAGGGAGCGATAACTTGACTTTTGGCCCAAAAACCAAAAGAAAACTCCAGATAAGGGATTAAGAAGGGGAAATTAATAAATTTGTGTCACATATCTGCATCGCTTTGCATCTTTTGAATGAGAACATGCCGCTGCTCGCTGACTGAGCGCTGGCAGAGCCTTTTATAGGGCTCTGCGCGCTGGGACAGGTGGGGGCGTGGGTTAGGGTCCAAAACTCCGCCCCTTCTGTTCTCTGATTGGTCCGAACAAAAATCTACTGGACAAATCCTTGTGGGCGGGTAAAGTCCCAGACTGTGCAGTGAAGGGAAATGAGAATTGAGCGGAGCTGTGCAGGAAGGCGAGGGCCAGGCTAAATTTGACCTAAAGGCAGCATGTAAAGGGAAAACAGCAGGGGCCCCAGAACCAACCCCTGAGGGACACCACAGGAGACACAGACTGTCTGGGACGTGGCGTTGCCAAGACTAACACATTCCAGCCTATTGGAGAGGAAAGATTTGAACCAGTCCAGGACGGTGTCGCAGAGACCGACCTCCACATGAAGACGGTGGAGGAGGATACTATGGTCCACAGTGTCGAAGGCTGCAGTGAGGTCAAGGAGGACAAGGATGGAGGGAGAGCCAGTGTCAGCAGCCAAGAGGACATCATTGGTAACTCTCAGCAATGCAGTCTCTGTACTGTGAGCTGCCCTGAATCCAGACTGGAACTTCTCATACAGGGAGTGTTGTTGTAGGTGGTCCTGCAGCTGAGCAGCAACAGCTTTTTCCAGCACTTTAGACAGAAAAGGGAGGTGTGAAATTGGGCGGTAATTAGAAAAAATGTCGGGATCCAAATTAGATTTTTTTCAGAAGAGGCCTAATGATGGCAGTTTTTAGAGGCAGTGGAACATGACCAGATTGTAGAGACTGATTTATTATTTGAGTGATTAGTGGGCCTATTGCAGAGTGATTGGTTTTTATGAGAGACGAGGGGAAAGGATCCAGGGCGTAGGATGAAGGCTTCATTTTCTTGATGATGGCCTCCACCTCATTCTGAACAACTTCGTCAAAGCTGTTTAGGGTCCCAGAATGCAGACGGGTAGGTGGCACACTGAGAACGGGGAGGTTGTGGAGCTGAGATCTGATAGTGTCAACTTTGGTTTTAAAAGACGAAAGAAACAGGTCGCATTTTTGAGCAGAGTCCTCAAGAGTTTGTTTAATGGGATTAAGCAGACGAGTGATTGTGGAGAAGAGCTGTTTAGAGTTTCCAGGGCAGGTGTTGATGATGTTAGAATAATATTTGGAGCGTGCTTCTTTAAGAGAATACTGCGAGATATGATTATTTTAACTTCCCCTCCCCCTTGTGTTTTCTTTTCTTTATCTATTTTTGTCTGTATGAAACAGGTCTCTCTTGTAAACGAATACGCAAGGCTCAATGGGAAGTAGCTTGTATAAATAAAGGTTGAATGAATGAATGAAAAAGTGTTTCCGTACTTCCGATCAGTGTTTCCACACTTCCTGCACTTCCTGTTTCTGTACTTTCGGTCTGTGTTTCCGCACTACCTGTCGGTGTTGCCACACTTCCTGTCTGTGTTTCTGCACTTCCTTTCCGTGTTTTGCTATTGCCTGTCTGTTTCTGCACTTCCTACGTTTCCTTATATCCTACAACAACTAATTATCAATGGTGTTATGACTGAAGATCTGGAGCAAGTAAATGAGGAAATATTTCAGTTCTACAGTAACTTGTATAAGTCAAACTATTCAGAGGAAAATAGCTCTGCTGTTTTTGAGAAAATTAACGGTTATATTAGACATTTAGATAAGAATTTGAAAGCCCTTACCAAGGGTGAATTTAGGATTGATGAATTGTACAAAGCATTGAAACAAATGTCTAGTGATAAGTGGCCAGGTATTGATGGGCCAACTGTAGATATTCACTCACATTTCTGGAATGATATTAGGGTAATGCTCTATAAGTCCTTCCAAGAATGTATCTCTTTAACAAATCTTTCCGCCACAATGAAACACGGTCTCATCACTTTAATCCCAAAAGCCAACAAAGACAAATTACTGCTGAATAATCGGAGACCTATAACTCTTCTGTGCAATGATTATAAATTATTGGCTCATGTTTATGCAAACCAGTTAAATGAATGTTTATCTCTTATACAGTAGTGGACAAGTGTCAGTCAGCTTTTATAAAAGGTAGAAATATATATATGAATAAGCTGACCTTTGCCCGTGAGGGAGCGAACGTTCAGAAGTCCAAACTTTATGGAGGAGGCGGAGGTAGCGACTGGAGCGTTGGCCAACCGAGCTAGGTTGGCTAACGTGCTGCTACTGTTAGCGGCCCGAGCCTTCCGGCGTGAAGAATAGCGAGAGTCAGACCAGATGGAGGTTATGGGATTAGCCTCATCAGAGTTGAGTGTACGGCGGGAGCCCCGGTGAATGCATCTCCAGAAGAGGTAGCACAGGCGGGACGGCCGGTAGGAAACGAAGACGAAGGAGCTCAACAGCTGAGTAATGGAGAAAGCCAGACGCTGGGTGGTGGACGATGATCAGCTGGAGAGTCCAAACCAGAGCAGGCAGCAGGTAAATCCAAGTAAAATCCATGTTTGATGATGAGACGAGCCAGAGACTAGAGTAGAAATGCCCAGGCAAGGCTCCGTGAAAAAACAGCAGAAAGTACTGAATAAAACAAAAACAAGAAAAAAGTATGATGAGCAGCAGCAGCCAAGATGCGCCAGCCTTCACTCACCGGAAGTATAAATGTCTGGGAGAATCTCTTACCCATCTCTTTTTTCCTGTCCCTTTGCAACTCTGGAAAGACATTAAGAACTGTCTGGCACTGAAAACTGAGGACATCCCAAAGGTTACCATCACTCATGTACTTATGCTCTGTTGATGATCGTGATAGCCAAATATCTGATGTGGTAAATATTGTTTTCCTGCTTGCTAAATATCATATACTGTACACTGCTGTAAGTGGAAAAGTTCTACCCCTTGTTTTGATTTTTTGTTTTTGTTTGTTTTGAACATGACAAAACACAACAACAAAATACAGTACAGTACATATTTATAAAGAACTTAGAATATTCATGGCTTTGCAGTAAATTTCTATAAATAGATATACCCATACCTACCCATATACAGTATACATACATACAAACACGTGCATTTACATTCACATACACATCTACATATGATACCTGCATATGCATCACTGCATCTATTTGTGTGTGGTTGAGAGCATGCATAAGTGTATAAGGCTTCTCTAATAGAACATTCAATAGTGACTGTGAAGCAGCAGAAACCCGACCCCCAAGACCCGAGGCAGACAAAGGGGGGACTAGAGCCCAAGACCCCAAGAGGGACCCCGAGCGCGGAGCCCCCAGGGCCACCCACACAGGACGAACCACTCACCCACCCCCCAGATCGGACCATAGGGGAGAACCGGAAAAGCCCCACCAGTGACCACACGCAGTGACACCACGGGGCCAATAGCGTAAAACTCATAGGCCCCCGCCAGCTGCCCCAAGGCAGATCCCGGCCTGTGCACAGAGGCGCAAGCCCCAAGGGCCCAACAGGACCAGAGGTCCCGAGCCCCACCAGGCAGCCACCAGGCCGAGCCGACACACGCCCAAGCGCCCAGCTCAAGACACAGAGGGCCCCAAGCACGCCAGCAGGCAAGGGCACACCCCACTAGGGGGCCGCGTGGCAGCGGCGCGACGCAAGCACCCCCGGCTGTATTCAAGAGGGGGCTGTCTGAGTCCCAGCCTGACAATTACCCAGTCATACATAGACGCAATCGCACAATCCCACCCTCATCCTCACACGCACTCAATCAAAGACATGCAATAACGACACATTCCATTCATGCTCCCGATACACACTCTATACCCCCCAGGTCCAAGACATTTACCCGCCCCCTGCAAGGGGCAACCTACGCACAAACCCAAGAGGTAGACCCATTCATTCTGGGGTGGAGAGGAGCCGACACCCAAGACCCGGCCCAAGCCACGCCCAGCCGAAAGGACACCCCCCTGCCATGGAGAGGTCATGCACTTGACCCCCCACACACACCGCCAGCAACCAAGCACACGCCCCCAGCTGACCACCCGCCAGGCCCCGGCAGCCACTGGCCAGCGGGTCAACCACGGCACCCAGGAGCCAAGCTCAGGGAGTCCAAACAACCCCAAGGAGGGTGCAATGGCAGCC
>JBBPBX010010204.1:0-15365 GCA_038048925.1 Garcialebias charrua | reverse complement strand
ATCCATCCATCCATCCATTTTCGTCCGCTTATCCGGGGTCGGGTCGCGGGGGTAGTAGCCTAAGTAGGGAGGCCCAGACTTCCCTCTCCCCAGCCACTTGGAGCAGCTCCTCTGGGGGAATCCCAAGGCGTTCCCAGGCCAGCCGAGAAACATAGTCCCTCCAGCGTGTCCTGGGTCTTCCTCTGGGTCTCCTCCCGGTGGGACATGCCCGGAACACCTCACCAGGGAGGCGTCCAGGAGGCATCCTAACCAGATGCCCGAGCCACCTCAACTGGCTCCTCTCGATGTGGAGAAGCAGCGGCTCTACTCCGAGTCCCTCCCGGATGACTGAGCTTCTCACCCTATCTCTAAGGGAGAGTCCAGACACCCTGCGGAGAAAACTCATTTCAGCCGCTTGTATCCGAGATCTCGTTCTTTCGGTCATAACCCAAAGCTCATGACCATAGATGAGGGTGGGAACGTAGATCGATCGGTAAATTGAGAGCTTTGCCTTTTGACTCAGCTCTCTCTTCACCACGACAGACCGGTACAGCGCCCGCTTCACTGCGGACGCTGCACCTATCCGCCTATCGATCTCACGCTCCAGTTTTCCCTCATTCGTGAACAAGATCCCGAGATACTTAAACTCCTCCACTTGGGGCAGGACCTCCTCCCCGACCCGGAGAGGGCATGCTACCCTTTTCCGGCTCAAGACCATGGCCTCGGATTTGGAGGAACTGATCCTCATCCCGGCTGCATCACATTCAGCTGCAAACCGCTCCAGTGAAAGCTGTAGATCACGATCACCGGGGTAGTTAAGAAAGAATAAAGAATAAGACCCAGCCGAAAGGGTCTTATTTTTGATGACCCACATCACATCTGGACCACACTCCCAGATGTGATGTTGATGTGTGTTATTGTAAAGTGCAATTAAAAACAGGAAAGAAGAAGGAGCAGAAGCTGACATATTGCGAGTTCCCCCCCCCCCAACTCTAATCCAAACCCATTGAACTCCAGACCAGGGAGGGACAAAGCCCCGAGGACATCCAGAAGCAGGACCAACAGCCCGCACACCCCAGGGCCGCCAAGACACCCAGAAACTGCAGTCAGCCCGCCACCCAAAAGGACGCCAAACCCCACCAGGATGAACCGGCCAAGAGCGCCCGCCCAACCGCCAACAGACCCAGGAAGCACCGGGAGCGGGCCCCTACCACAGGAAAGGGGCCATCCAGCCGGCCACGCACAGCCCCGGGCCGCCACCAAGGCCATCCACCCAGTCCCCACCCCAAAAGAAATATTGCACCCACCACCCCTCATACGGACAACTCTCAGAACACATAGCACACTAGACACCCAGGCCTGGTCTACCTACCCATTTCTACGGGTCACCTGTCACGCCCCCAGATGCCCAACCCCCCAGCCCATGAACCCACAACCCACCAGCAAGTCGAAGGCCCCCCGCCCAGAGCAGCCGGCCAAGAGACCGGCAACCTGTCCGCCAGAACTCAATATCCCCGAGCCCCACCAGGCCCAAGCCCCCGACACATACACCCCTACACTCCCAGATGTGATGTTGATGTGTGTTATTGTAAAGTGCAAATAAAAACAGGAAAGAAGAAGGAGCATAAGCTGACATGATGCCAGTTTCCCCCCCACCCCAACTCTAATTCAAACCCTTACCGTCTAAATGCAACCATTGGAAGTGGGCACAGGCACAGGAGGCGAGAGTAGTGTCATCCCGCCACCCATAGCGCCCACCCCAAGTTCTTATATGTGAATGTCATGAGGATGTTATGAGTGAATGTCTAAGGTGTACAATAAAATTGAGTCACAGGTGACTATGATCAACAGAGATGTAAAAACGTTGTAGCACACCCGAGCCCCAAAAACCCTACATGAGTGGAATTTGAAAATGAAGAGGGTGGAGATATGTGGTGAGGGATGGGGAGAAATATAACTGCAAGAGCAAATGCTGCCGCAGGGTGTCAGCTCCCTCACTGACCCAACAGCCCCCCGTGGTCCACCCAAGGAGCGAGGCCAAGTCACCTCTCCATCTGGACAGACCACCAGGCCCATTGAACCCCACCAGGATGAACCGGCCAAGAGTACCCGCCCAACCGCCGACAGAGCCAGGAAGCCCCGGGAGCGTGCCCCTACCACAGGAAAGGGGCCAGCCAGCCGGCCACGCACAACCCCGGGCCGCCACCAAGGCCATCGACCCAGTCCCCACCCCAAAAGAAATACTGCTCCCAACCCTCATACGGACAACTCTCAGAACATATAGCACACTAGACATCCAGGCCGGGTCAACCTACCCCCTTCTACGGGCCACCCGTCACGCCCCCAGTCGAAGGCCCCCGCCCAGAGCAGCCGGCCCAGAGCCCGGCAACCCGCCCGCCAGAACTCAATATCCCCGAGCCCCACCAGGCCCAAGCCCAGGGGGCGACACGCCCCCAGAACCCCAAGCCCCCCGCGCTCACCCCAAACCCACCCCAGCACAGCCAGGCCACTGAATCGGTGACCCATGACTGCCGCCACAGACCACCTGAGGGCCCGCATGCAGCCACCAGCAGACACCCCCCAGAACCACCAAGGCCCTCCCCAAGGTGAAAGCAGGGCCACCCTGCCCAGGTACCCCCAACAGCCCAGCCCCCGACAACCCCCCTGGCGCCCCAAACCCTGATACCCCCCCACATCAACCCCAATGCCCCACAAGGCCAGGTCCCGGACCCCCCACCCTCACTATGTAACGGAGCCGATCAAAGAATGCCAGAGAGATTGATCCGATGTGTCGGCAGATGCTGTTTCAAGACTAATATGATCTAACAGAAGATTTTTATACTGATTAATGCTAAGATTTTTATTTTTCCAATAGGCTATATGCCACGGGGGATCGTGACGTACTTCCGGTAAAATGCAACCCACATCCGCCACTTCCGGTTCCCATCCACTGCCGTTGTTGCTAGCGTTAGCTCCTAGTAGCAGACCATGACAACGACCCGAAATGGGAAGCGGCTGCGCGCTACCGGCACTACACGGGAGTACCGTTGTGTCCGCCCACCGGTGGGAACAGCTGTTCCGAGGGGGGGTTTCGGCGAAGATTTATTGCGGCTATCCGTAGGGGGAACGTCGCCATAATTTTATATGGGTTTATATGTGTATAGAGTTATTATTGGTGTGTATGCAGATGTTTTATTAATTGTATTTAGTCATTTATGTTTGTGTCTTTCCTGCTAACCGGAAGTGCGCCGTCTGGGTAATGACTGCGGGAGTGCTGGAACGGGAGTCCGTGGCATATAGTCTATTCAGGAGTATGGTTTTCTTTGCGATGCATAAGGCAGTGAAGATCACACGAGATGTGTTATTTTCTAGTGTAACATCTTCAAAGATAGCCAATAAACAAACAGATGGAGAGAGTGGAATATTACATTTCAGACATTTAGACAAGTCTTCACAGACCTGGACCCAGGTTAAACTTTATTACTCTTCACTGAAATGCTTGAAATCTGTATATGCAAAAAAAAAAAAAAAAAACTGTTAGTCGATCTATCCTGATGCATGCTTGTTTTTTGAATGTCCAGAGGACCAGACTTAACTTTTTTTAGCTAGTATATCTACTTTTCTTTTGTTTTAAAACTTGCTCCACTGCCTTTTATTTGCCTTACTGTTACGTGCTTGTCTTTCTTTAGTCTTAAACCCATGTTCCTGTTTCCTTTTTCTTTCATGCCCATGTTGCATTGTACCTTGTACCTCTACAAAATATTGTAGATTGTATGTTGTATGTTAAACGATGAAAAATAAAAAAAAGGTTTCTGCACTTCCTGTCTGTTTTTTTAAATTAAATAATTGAAAGTAAAACATTACACGACAGTTATAAATATACATTCAACAAAAAACAAAACAAAAATCCAGGGGGATGATTGAAACAAACATTAAATAAAGAGGACAAATCAAATGTTTTATATGTTTCTTGCTGCTTGAGTCACGGATGTGTCAATGTTCAGACTCCATGTGGAAGACCTGAACAGACTAACCTTTGATTTATTTGATACTTCCCTAAAAGTCTGATGAAGCTTATGATCTATAGTTCTTTCTGTTTTTGGTGTCATGGACTTCAAACAGTACATTGACTTCCTGTCTGTGTTTCTGTACTTCCTGTCTGTGTTTCTGTACTTCCTGTCTGTGTTTCTGTGCTTCCTGTCTGTGTTTCTGTGCTTCCTGTCTGTGTTTCTGTGCTTCCTGTCTGTGTTTCTGTGCTTCCTGTCTGTGTTTCTGTGCTTCCTGTCTGTGTTTCTGTGCTTCCTGTCTGTGTTTCTGTGCTTCCTGTCTGTGTTTCTGTGCTTCCTGTCTGTGTTTCTGTGCTTCCTGTCTGTGTTTCTGTGCTTCCTGTCTGTGTTTCTGTGCTTCCCGTCTGTGTTTCTGTGCTTCCCGTCTGTGTTTCTGTGCTTCCCGTCTGTGTTTCTGTGCTTCCCGTCTGTGTTTCTGTGCTTCCCGTCTGTGTTTCTGTACTTCCCGTCTGTGTTTCTGTACTTCCCGTCTGTGTTTCTGTACTTCCTGTCTGTGTTTCTGTACTTCCTGTCTTGTACTTCCTGTCTGTGTTTCTGTGCTTCCTGTCTGTTTATGTGCTTCCTGTCTGTGTTTCTGTGCTTCCTGTCTGTGTTTCTGTGCTTCCTGTCTGTGTTTCTGTGCTTCCTGTCTGTGTTTCTGTGCTTCCTGTCTGTGTTTCTGTGCTTCCTGTCTGTGTTTCTGTGCTTCCTGTCTGTGTTTCTGTGCTTCCTGTCTGTGTTTCTGTGCTTCCTGTCTGTGTTTCTGTGCTTCCTGTCTGTGTTTCTGTGCTTCCTGTCTGTGTTTCTGTACTTCCTGTCTGTGTTTCTGTACTTCCTGTCTGTGTTTCTGTACTTACTGTCTGTGTTTCTGTACTTCCTGTCTGTGATTCCCTACTTCCTGTGCTTTTCCCTCCTTCTCAAAAAACACCACCTTCCTGCTGGATGTTATTGGCTGACCTGTCGGAGTTTCTTGACAGCGCAGTCCATGTTCTTTAGAGAAGCGCGGTAAACGACACCGAACCCCCCCTCCCCTATCTGCTGTGCCTGGGAGAACCCTCGTGTCCCAGCGTGCACCTCTTCGTAGGGCCAGCTGATGACCGCATGGCTGGTGGCGAGCAGAGTCAGAGGGGCGGTGACTTCATCTTTAACGTCCTGCTGCCTTTCCTGTTTCATGATGAGAACATAAATATGAACTCTCTTGTGTGGCAGGTTGTGCGGTTCTGATCCGAACTATGGGTGTTACCTGCGCTCCTTGGTGTTCCTCTGAGTACAGACTGACGGGAGGCGGGGCAGGGCCAGGTAACGATCGCCCTCTCTCACCGCCTGAACAACAGCAGAGCAGTCACTGATCAGGTGTACGAGCTGATCAAACTGAAGTTTGCGCCAGACACTTACCTGTGGGCGGAGTCAAAGAGCGCACAGGAAGAGGAGGAAGAGGAGGAAGAGAGTTCGTATTCTGTGTCCCTGCAAACACACAATCAGTTAAACATTGAGTGGTTCTTCAGGGTCAGAGGTCAGAGGTGAACTCACAGCCCCGGATGACGTCTCGAGGTCTGAACAGCTGCAGAGACTCCAGAAGATCAATCAGCTCTCCGACCCGACCGTTCCTGCTGCCCCATTGGTTCATCACCCAGTCAGTCCGCCGGTCCTTCCTCTCAGCCAATCGTACAGCAGTCTGGTCTTCAAGAACTTCGGAGGCTGCGGACAACAGAACCAGGTTCTGTGGGTGTTGGTGCTGAACGTTTAACTGGAAACGCAGGTCAGAGAGTCTCTTGAAATGAACCATTTTTGGTACAACACCGCCTTCATACGACAAAGAGGTGGAACTGTGTGGCTGTACACGTCAGGTAACCAGCACCCCGACAGGTGAGACAAAGCAGGTAACCAACAGACAAGACACTTTTGTAGAGTTGATTCATCAGGATGATATGCTCTACAGTGTCAAATGTTTTAGAAAGGTCAACAAAAAGAGTTGCACATTATTTTGGGCCATCTTGGGCATCTACAGTCAGCATTTACCACGTTAAGAGCAACAGTTGGTGTACTGTGCTTTTTTTGAAAACCTGATTGGTGTTGTGAGAGTAAGCCTGTGTTATGGTCCTGAAAAGTCTAGGAGAATGCAGGACACACAACATATGAAGCCCAGACGATGTCTAGTTTTGACAAAGCTTTAATCGTCATAAAATCCTCTGAACATAAATCCAGACTCATGGTCAAAACAAACAAAAAGAGGGAGGAGCCTCGAACCAACCAGCAGTTGGCCGTCGGATTCGGGCTGCTCCCCTCGCGCTGTAACCCAGGGACTAACCCTACAACCAAAAACTGGAAAAACTAAAGTACACAGGTAACTCCCAGTCCCAAAAACAAGCAGCTCAACAACAATAAACAACAACAACTGTGACAGGGTGCAATAATCTGTCGCTGAAGCGGGAGCAAGGCTGGAGAACAAGAACGGTCAACCATCAGACCAACATGTCCTCTGGCCTTCCTCGCTCGTCCAGCAGGCGGAGCTTGGTCCTTTTAAGCCGAGCTCAGCCAATCAGCTGTACAGAGGAAAATAGCATTAACACACACACACACACACACTGACATGATTGACACGGGCATGTCACAGCCTGTGGAATCTAAAAAGGATTTAGCTGTTCTGCGATCAATTTTTCCAGAACAAGATCGTTGTGCAGGTGTGATGGAAGGAGGTGATGAAGTCCTCGGGATGTAGAGAAGGGTCCAGGCTGACAGCAGAGCATAAGTCAGTGCTCTTAAAGGCATCAGTGAACTGACTTTGGGAGGATGGGGTGATGGAGCGGCAGAGATGTGCTGGGAGAACAGCTTTCGGTGCAAGAGGGGTTGAAAATTCAAATAATATGAGAAAGTGGTCCAAAATACAGGTGTCCAGGATCTCCACAGCAGATATGTGAAGGCCGTGGGAGATAATTAAGTCCAGTGTATGACCCTGGCTGTGCGTGGCCCCCGAGACAGACTGCGACAGGTTAAAAGAGTCCAGAAGGTCCTGAAACTCACATCCAAGTTGATTACTTGGGCAGCAGGTGTGTGCGTTGAAATCTCCACAAAAAAGAAGAGTCAAATTTTGGTAGTAGTTCAGCCAGTAGTTCTGAAAACTCACCGAGAAAGACTTTGTTGTATTGTGGAGGCCGATAAAAGAGGCCACACAGCAGAGGTTTAGCAGATTCCAGCACAAAAACCATTATTTCAAAGCTGTTATAGTTTTTCTGAGGCAACAAGCGGCACTTGAATGCATCACTGAAGACTGCAGCCAGCCCTCCTCCTCTTCCAGCCCCACGCGGTGCGCTCAGGTAGGAGTAGCCATTTGGGAGGAGTTCAGAGAAGCAGCTGTTGTCTCCTGTTTTCTGCCAGGTTTCAGTAATCAGAAACAGATCCAGACGATGAGTTGAGATCAAATCACTTAATATAAAATCTAAAAAAGCTAAGTCTGGTCCTCTGGACATTCAAAAAATAAAACAGAACAAAGCAAAAAAAATGTAGAAACGTTTCGTCTTTCGTCCGAAAGACGTCCTCAGTCTGAGTTGCTGTATTCAGCTCAGTCTTATAAATAGCACCCTCTCACACACTGTAAATGCAAACATGGTAATTAATTAAAAATAGTAAATTGACTTAAATTAGTTTTCATCAAATAGTGATTAAGACTCACTTTTAGTAAGTTACTTGTAATTTGTGGTCAAAAAATCTCAGTAGCTCAGTTAACTTGAGCTCGTTTCATTTAGAAAAAGTAAGTTTTTGATAAGTGTGCTTTCTTTCTGTGTTGGAAGTTGCACCACTGTTCTTTTTATTTTTTATTTTTTTAATCACTTTCTACGTTTACTCCACTACATTTGAGAGGAAAATATTTTTTTTATTTTAAATCACTGCATATGTAATGAGTACATGAGATGATTATCACAAGAGCTGTACACAGCAAAATCAAAAGTGTTAGATTTACAGTGTTGATGTTGTCTGTTAAAAATCTGTAGTCAATTCAACACTTCTTATAATAATAATAATAATGAATTCAATTTATAACGCACTTTTCATTAATGAAAATCTCAAAGTGCTACAAGGAGCAACAGAATTAAATGACAATAAAACAAATAATAAAACAATTAAAATCAATAACAATATCAGCTAAGATCAAAAGTAGAATCATGAGGAGGTAGAGTATGCTTGGTCGAAAAGAAAGGTCTTCAAGTCGCTCTTAAAGTCAACCACAGACTGTGGGGCTCTTAGACAGTCAGGAAGAGAGTTCCACAGGCGGGGGGCAGCCACACTGAAAGCCCGGTCTCCCATGGTCCTTAATTTGGTTCTCGGAATGTGAAGGAGATTGCTGTTCTGTGACCGCAGCGAACGGGTGGATGAGTATGGAATGAGAATATCCTTCAGATAATCTGGTGAAGTTCCGTGTAAGCATTGATGTGTAATGAGAGCAGTTTTGTACTGAATTCTGTAGGCGACAGGAAGCCAATGAAGGTTATGGAGAATGGGCGTAATATGTTCAAATTTACGAACTCTCAACAAGATCCTTGCTGCACTGTTTTGAATATATTGAAGTTTCTGAAGGTTTTTGCCAGGGATTCCAATAAACAGGGAGTTGCAGTAGTCGAGCCTGGAGGAGACAAAAGCATGGACGAGCTTCTCAGCATCGGAAAAAGTTAGGGATGGGCGAAGTCTGGAGATGTTTCGAAGATGGAAGAAGCAAGTTTTAAACAGATGCTTAATGTGATTTTCAAATGTAAGATTGGAGTCCATTTTTATTCCAAGATTAGTAACAGAGGTGGAGAGGGGGATGTCTTGTCCAGAAAAGGAAAGTCTTGTTATAGGAGATGTTTGTACCTGGTGAGGGGTGCCTTCTTTGGTCTAGATTAACAATATGAATGTTCGTTTCCCAAAAGAGTTGTTGTTATTCTGAGGAGTTAAATTTAAGCGAATCTGTCAGGTGTTCAACGCCTGACAAGAGTTACTCCCAGTACCGGTAGGTGGCGGTAATGCGACCTCAACGTTTTTTGCCAACCGCCAAGAAAACCTCATCAAGAAGAAGAAGCAGTCACTCCCAGAATTCAATGCGTCTGTACGTGTTTTTTCAAAAGTACTTGAAAGCGGGAGGATCAAGTCTGGAGCTAAATCGTGACAAAGTACCGTAAGTTTTTGCATGTATATTTTTTTATGACTGCAATATTAATTTTCCCTTTTCGCAATATACATGGTGTGCTTAACGTTGCGTTTGGATATCATGGTATAAATTTTAAAAATGCAACGTTTGCGAGAGGCTAAGCTAGCGGGGTTTTTAGCTAACAGAGAGGCTAAAGGTAGCTAAACTGTCATCATAACACGAGGTGTCCTGCAAACCAAACATTAAAACTGTTAGAAAAATCTGACGGACATCTGAGTGAACATGTTTAGCTGTCATGTCGTTCTCTTCATATCAAAACAAGCTCTGAGATGCGGGCGGCCATGTTGCTGCTGGAAGGTTCCTAGAGAAATAGCACACGGAGTCTTGCTCTAAACTCCAAGCTTTTTATGAACATGAGCCATTTATTAGTTGTTTTTATTTGTTTACTTTAACTGTTGGGATAACAAAAAATAAATTAAGCTTGTTAGTGGAGCCAGCGCCATAGAGCTCCACTCAGCGCAGTGCAGAGACAAATTTAAAAGTAATTCTTGAACTTG
Organism: Garcialebias charrua; assembly: GCA_038048925.1. Taxonomy (NCBI): domain Eukaryota; kingdom Metazoa; phylum Chordata; class Actinopteri; order Cyprinodontiformes; family Rivulidae; genus Garcialebias; species Garcialebias charrua. The sequence continues at coordinate 5,661 of JBBPBX010010204.1, read as the reverse complement.
ATGCCTTTATTAAACGCATCACAACAGACACGAACTACCACACACGTATCACCTCTTCATCTAAATCCTCATCCTCACCTTTTCTACCCTTTTTGTCTTCATCTCTTATCCTACAGCTCCACCTGTGATGTGAGCGACAAGGCAACACAACACACCTCTGGCGCTGAGTGGAGCAACAGGGTTGCATACTTCATCAGATAATGGGTAATTAGGTGTTCAATGCCATGAGTTTTTATATCAGGGAACCTTACTGTTAGGGTGACAACCAAGAAGTCAGCAGGTGAGGTTCAGCGTAGTTGGGGAAGAAGATCATAAATGAATATTTGTAACTAATTATGTTTTTGCACTTATACATTTTTTCAACTGTTCCCAGTTGTGCTTCAACATGATTTATCATCTACTTCGTTGGAGTCAACCATGTCAGAAAGCTCATCTGTGTCCGTTTCTGGAGACTCCTTGCTAGCATCCTCTTGATTCATCTGGTTCCACAGTGATTGTTCACACAAATGGAGGGACGACAACACATGCTGAACGAGAAGCAGCTAAAGAGGTGTGCAGCTTTTGTAACAAATTATGTAAAATATTACGTACAAAAATATTTTGCTGTTAAACTGATGATGATGAATATTGATGGAAATTCTGACTTTGTCATGTTTAATCTTATAGATGGTGAGAAATGCTCTCCAGGCTAAACCTGGTGAACAAGTTATTTTGGATGAACATGATGAACTGAGAACATTGATGGCACAAGATAAAGGTAAGTCTGGTTAATTTGGCTCTCTTCTCTTTTAAATATGAGTTGTGTATTATCTGAATGTGTCTGTTATTTTCCCCCTAGGCTGGGACTGTGACCTGTCACGCATTCTGCTGTAGCTTCAACTTCTTCCACCTACCTCCAAAGGCCACAGGAAGAGTGCAAAAATCAGCTCATGTCAAGCTGTGGACCATGTTGTGAGATCTTTACAGGTATGCAAATCGTACTGTATTTTATTCGGTTATTCAGATCCTATATCTTGTGCTGAAGCATTTTCTTATTGGCTTTGTTAGCTATTTGAATGTAGCGGTTCTATATTTCATGATTTTTATTATTTCTCTTTACATTTTGTCAAAGATGGGAGCCAGTGTCAAAACCTTCCTTGGTGGTGTGCAACCAGGACAGCCCTTCCTCCTGTGTGTTGGAGAAAATGAGCAACATCCAAAGATACAACATCATTGATCACAAGACCATCCACTGCAAGGCACAGAACTGTTGGGGTGCATCTTGTTCATTTCCATAGAGACACTGCTTGGACTAATACTGCGGACAATGTGGACACTCAGAATGTAGCTTCAACTTCTTCCACCTACCTCCAAAGGCCACAGGAAGAGTGCAAAAATCAGCTCATGTCAAGCTGTGGACCATGTTGTGAGATCTTTACAGGTATGCAAATCGTACTGTATTTTATTCAGTTATTCAGATCCTATATCTTGTGCTGAAGCATTTTCTTATTGGCTTTGTTAGCTATTTGAATGTAGCTGTTCTATATTTCATGATTTTTATTATTTCTCTTTACATTTTGTCAAAGTTGGGAGCCAGTGTCGAAACCTTCCTTGGTGGTGTGGAACCAGGACAGCCCTTCCTCCTGTGTGTTGGAGAAAACGAGCAACATCCAAAGATACTACATCATTGATCACAAGACCATCCCCTGCAAGGCACAGAACTCTTGGGGTGCATCTTGTTCATTTCCATAGAGACGTTGCTTGGACTAATACTGCGGACAATGTGGACACTCAAAATGAAGTTAGTGAACCGTCTACTTCACAGGCGGCCAGTACAAACTTTCCTGTAAGTACTCCACCGTCTACCAACCACAATAATATACTGAACGGGTGTGCCTCTGTTGTCGCACAGTTGCAAACATCTGGTGTTGCTGAGAGCATCGTTCAAGCAATAGGATGTAGAATTGTAATGTTTTTGATTATTGTAAGGTTATTGAGATCCTCATTGCTAGGTTAGAGCAGTGGGTGGGCATCTCAGGATCAGCCCTAAACTGGTTCAGATCCTACCTCTCTGACAGGTCTTTTTGTGTGTCCATCAACGATTTTACTTCTGCAGTGGCGGCTCTTAAATGGGGGGTTCCGCAGGGGTCCATCCTGGGTCCTCTCTTGTTCTCCTTATACCTGCTGCCACTCGGTGCTATCTTCCGGAAACACAATATACCTTTCCACTTCTACGCTGATGACTGTCAAATCTACTTCCCCCTAAGACAAAATGGTACAGGCTCTATTCAACCTCTGCTCGACTGCCTGGCTGACATCAGGGACTGGATGGCTTTAAATTTCTTAAGCTTCAATGATAAGAAGTCTGAAGCCATATTGTTCCTTCCCAATGACACAACCTCAAACCACTGCATTGACCTGTCTGCTCTACCCCTGTCAGAAAAACAAAAAGTCAAAAATCTGGGAGTGATAATGGATCCTTCCATGAAACTCAACAGTCATGTAAACATGATTGTCAAATCCTGTTTTTTCCAGCTGAGGCGTCTGTCTAAGCTGAAGCCCATATTATCCAAAAAGCACCTGGAGACAGTGATTCACGCATTCATTACATCTAGGCTTGATTACTGCAATTCACTTCTGTTTGGCGTCAGTCAAGCCACCATTGCACGATTACAACTGGTTCAGAACGCAGCTGCCCGATTTTTAACCAGCACACGCAAAAGAGAGCACATTACACCAGTCTTGGCCTCCCTTCACTGGCTACCGGTTCATCTTCGAATCCAATTCAAAATTCTCATGTATGTCTACAAATCGCTGAACAGTCTCGCCCCCGCCTATCTCTCGGATCTGATACACCCATATGTCCCTCCTCGTGCTTTGAGGTCAGAGGATCAGGTACTCTTAATAGTTCCAGAAACTCGCCTTAAGCGCAGGGGTGACAGAGCGTTCTCTGTAGCAGGCCCAAGACTCTGGAACGAGTTACCGCTGCTCATCAAACAGGCCCCCTCCCTCTCGGTTTTCAAATCCCGGTTAAAAACTCACTACTACTCCATCGCTTTCAATGCCAGCTGATGTGTACTGGATCGTTTGATTTATGATCTGCAATGTTTTTATGTTTTTCGTGTTGTACTTCATTGTATGTGTTGCCTGTTGCGTGTTTGTTTGTCCAGCACTTTGGTGGACTTGTTCCTGTTTAAAGTGCTTTATAAATAAAATGGTATGGTATGGTATGGTATTACATGTGTAAAAAAAAAAAAAATTATATAGTCTTTGCCGTAATGTTCTGGTTCATCCCAAAGATCCAGTCCCCTGGCACAAACAGAGTAATGTTGTGTATGCTGTTCAGTGTCAGGAGGGCTGTGATCAGTCTTACATTGGGGAAACTAAACAGCCACTGGCCAAAAGGATGGCCCAGCACAGAAGATCAACAGCATCAGGTCAGGACTCTGCGGTCTACACTCATCTCCAGGTCAGAGGTCACTCTTTCAGGGATGAAGATGTTCACATCCTTGATAGAGAGGAACGATGGTTTGAGAGAGGAGTAAAGGAGGCCATCTTTGTGAAAAGAAACCGTCCATCATTAAACAGAGGTGGAGGCCTCCGGGTTCAACTGTCTCCCTCTTACAATGCTGTGATTGCTAGTATCACTCAGCCCTCTGTGAATAGCAAACAACCATCAGGGTGCTAATGATCCATTGTTAGGCTGATGGCCCTCCTTGATCATGTGAGCAACTGGTTTCAGGCTGTCATCAGCCAACTGGTTGTGCAACACTGTGAGAGGGTGCTATTTATAAGACTGAGCTGAATACAGCAACTCAGACTGAGGAAGTCTTTCGGACGAAAGACGAAACGTTTCTACATTTTTTTTTGCTTTGTTTTGTTTTATTTTTTGAATGTCCAGAGGACCAGACTTAGCTTTTTTAGATTTTTCTACCTGGATTATTGAGCATGCATCAGAGTACTTAATATAAAAGTTTTATTTGTGATCGATCTGGCGTTAAACAGTGCTGCACGGGTTGGAACGCAGCCAGTTACGTCACTCTCAGCTCGAGCGAGCGGGCGGAGGTTCTGTTTAACGCAGCCTCGCTTCTTTGCCCTTTCGGGAGGACAAAATGGATACTGATCGCTGATGTCATGATTGACGCCAACAAGGCATCTGTGGCGACGAGCGAAAGAATGACGGACATCAAAGACGCTGAATTCAGGAGGTAAGTCAGCCGTCGCCGTGTTGTGAGACGAGAGATACTTTTTAAATATCACCAGCACGCCTTCCCTCGTTCCGCGTCTTCTGCGTGCTCGCGTTGCGTTGTAGGTAGGCTGGAACAGACGCCAAGAAAGGTGGAGGTGGAGGAGGCTTAAAATGTCCATATCTGCCAGTAGTCGGTGTGTTGATCAGCGAGTCTTGGAGACTTAGAAGAGTTGAGTGATCATAGACCAGAAGTGAGGATGTATCGTCGATGAAAAAAAGGCAGAACACGAACAGCAGTAAAAAGTTCAGGAGAGGAGTTAGATAGCGTGCCGTAACAAGGGGCGCTATCTTGAAGATGAAAACAAAAAATGTTCCCAAACTAGTCACTTATTTTCGTGGCTCCACCCTCTGGAACAGCTTGCACCAAAAACACCTGCAATTTTTACATGCAGTCTCATTCGAAGCACGTGAAAGATTGGTAAGCACTTTCTCTGGCTGTCTTTTTTCTTTACATCTTCTAGGCAGACCTTAAAGTTGCAATAAGGTCGACGTACTGGAATGTCACACGCGCCGGACACCTCTGCTTACATAGTCACCAGCTAGACCGATGTACAGGACATTTGAAGCCATCCTGTATTCTCAACTTGTGGCAAAGACCCCAACTGTCCTCCTTTCAGGACATGTCTCGTTTTTCAGAGGTGTGGTCATCAGCACCACATCACAGATGAGCACGAACACCCATCCTCAGGTGCACCCATCCTCAGGTGCTCCCATCCTCAGGTGCGCTGGACACCCAGTAGCTCTGCAGCAGCGATGAAGCGACCCAGCAGACGACACCAGTCACAGGTGCCCCGGCCACTCCGTCGTCCTCTGCGCGACCTCAGTCCGTCCCATCAGACAAACAACGACACACCAAGACATCAATGAAAAAAGCAAAAGACTGAGATGGAAATTAGTGATCTTTTTAGATAAAAGGTTCATTCTTTAAACTTGGAGAGAGGAGAAAGGAAAAAAAGAACTTAAACCCCCTCTTCCGTTTTTTTATTCACTGTCTGATTCTTCCAATAAATTTCTCCAACACAGCAGTGACACCTTTTTTTTTCACTCTGTTAATTTTTGCTCATGCATGCGCCTTTGAACTTAAACAATAACTCCTTTTTTTTTCTCGTAATTCTTCCTCCAACAAATCACTCCTGCTAACTTTTTGGACAACTTCCAACTTTCTGATCTGCAGAAATTCCTTAACAAACTCTATTCCTTATCAAAATTCAATATTTTTTTTAAATCAAAAATAAGCATGAAAACCAACACTTTTTGTACATTTTTCCCCTTCAATCAACTTCTAATATCACCTGTTGACCAATTCGTCACAATACCCTGCAAACTGCAAGCTCAAACAACCTGCCTCTTCCCCTTCCTTTCTCTGTTTCACTGTTCTAACCCTTATGACCTTCGTTCTCCCTCGTCCCAAACGCTCCACATATCTATCAACC
>JBBPBX010010203.1:29007-58358 GCA_038048925.1 Garcialebias charrua | reverse complement strand
TATATATATATATATATATATATATAAATAAACACACACAGCATACATATATAGGTGTGTGTGTTTATTTGCCAGTTATGCATGAAAATATTAGTATCATTTAATCATTGACTTCATAAAATCAAACTAAAAGCTGTCTCTTAAATCATACTGGTGTTCTTGATCCTCTGGAGGATACGGCGTCTTTTTTCAGGTGGTTTCTCATAGCCCAGCCACAAAGAAGGATGCAGGTTTTTGTTTTCGGAGCATGTTCAACACACACTAGTTGCAGCCACAAATTCAGCTTCGTCTGATTATTCGTACAGCCACGAACAGCGCAACAGGTACCCGAGCTCCACAAGGACATCTTCGTGACAATATTAGCTCGAAATAACAGAAAACAGAACTTCAACGACGCGTACAGATTAGCAAGTAAACAACGAAGGAGACAGTGCAGAACTTCTACTTCCGGTGTGATACGGAAGTAAGACACATAATCGCTTCTACAGTGACCCCCTCAGGAATAAGGTGGATATCTTTTTTTTTTTTTTTTGCCTGGGGAAGATTTTTTTACCGGTATTATCGTAAACGATATGATATGGCCGAGCCCTATTCATATGATGATGTTTCAAGAGTGTTAACAAGTTAGACGTGTTGCCTACTGCAGATCCAATCTTCATGTAACAATGTCGACACACAACTTTGGATTTTTTTCACTTGTCCTTTAAGAAGAAAGCCATAATGTTCCCAAACAGGAGACCGCAACGAGATGCTAGGCTGCTAATGCTGCGCGTGCTGCAAGACAATAGCGCTGTGCTGAAACAAGCTTACGAACTTTAGTTCCGCGGCGGATAATCTCCCGTTAAAAATTTTAATGAGTGGAAAAAAAAAATCGAAACGGTACGCACGTGGACCAAACACGCCACACTGAAACAGTTCAATACACCCACGTGTACAGTTACACCCCTAGTAACAAAATATAATAAAGAAACTAGGGTTGGGCGATATTTTTAAAAGTTCAATAGTTTTATTTGCAATATAAAGTGACATTATTTCGATACGAACGATATAGTTCTACTTGAAAATCAGCCGGCTCTGCTGTTCTTTCTTCTCCCGCATGGCCCACCTTCTCTCACTCACTGCAAACTCAGCCCATACCCGCGTGCTCTCCCCCTGCTTCCTGCTTCTCTCCAGGTCAGTTTTGTGGTGTACAATAATTATTGTATTTGCACAACAATTTTGCCCTCTGTACGATCAATAATTCAAAAAAAGGCAAAAAATACAATAATTTGACCATTCCGTGAATGTATGGTTGTAATCGCGGTTGTCAGCCTGTCACAACTGTCGGTTGGAGTTTTTTGTGAACCCTGAAATCATCAGTGTCCTGAAACAGATTTACGATTGGCTGGAAATTCCAGTCAATCGTGCTTTTCTAAACGTGGCCTACGAGTGACATGTATGTGTTTGCCTCAGAACAATGGCCAAGATAGGCTGAATAGTCCGCTGTGCTTGCCCCATGAGTGAGGAAAAGAAAAAAAGAAGCAGAGCTGGTGTAACACCGGTCTTAGCCTGGTTAAAACCACACCCTGTCCTTCACTTCGCTTCAGACAAGGGTCTGGGACCTTTCCATTGAAAAACGATTCTTGCTGGAGGCGTGGGCTCTGCTGAGGAACAAAACCATTGGATATTTTGAACAGGGAAAGCATTCTGCTCCCTCCCCTCAGAGCCACCCCCGTGCTCTGGTGAACTTGACAACTGCTCCGCCTCCTGCTGCAGCTTTTCTCTCGCTGCGCAAATTCTGTGTTTATATGTTAATAAAACGTTTTAATAAAATACAATAAAACCATGGATCGCTGGTCCAGCTCACCAGAAGACCAGAAAATCTGATGGGACTCTGTCAGCAACGTAAAACCCGAGTTTAATTCTCGTGACAGCCATTTCCTTGTTCATTTCAGCGGAGGGAAAGAAGGAGCTGGGCGCGAGCGATCACTTGACTTTTGGCCCAAAAAACAAAAGAAAACTCCAGATAAGGGATTAAGAAGGGGAAATTAATAAATTTGTGTCACATATAAAACAGTTCTGCATCGCTTTGCATCGCTTTGAATGAGAACATGCCGGTGCTCGCTGACTGCGCGCTGGCAGAGCCCTTTTATAGGGCTCTGCGCGCTGGGACAGGTGGGGGCGTGGCTTAGGGTCCAAAACTCCGTCCCTTCTGTTCTCTGATTGGTCCGAACAAAAATCTACCGGAGAAATGGTTGTTAATGAGAGAAGTCCCAGACTGAGCAGTGAAGGGAAATGAGAATTGAGCGGAGCTGTGCAGGAAGGCGAGGGCCAGGCTACACCGGTCTGGAAGACGAAGTGATCAAAATGAGTGAACAAATGTCAAAGTCAAAAGTCAAAGTCAACTTTATTGTCAGATCTGCAATATGTACTGTACAGGACATACACAGGACCGAAATTGCATTTCTCTCAGTCCCTCGGTGCAACAGTAAACATCTAAACATTGAAACACTGAAACATATAATAATAGACATAAGCATAAAATAGTAAAACTAACACTGTCCTGAGTTTTTTGCATAGTGGTGTAAATGTAAAGTTGAATGTAAAATGATAATAAATACATATATTAAGAAAATATGGCAGGAAAACTGGGACATTACTGATACAGGAAGACATTTACGCAACATTCAGAAAAAGGTAGGATATACAAGGAAAACAGGAAGAAACAGGAATCAATAATTACTTGCATTAGAACAGGACACACAGGCCTTAATAAATCTCTTTAAATAATTGGAAAGCATGCAACAGGACTATGTGACAAGTGCACCAGCAATCTCCCTGAAACGGTTCTCCCTGAAACGGTTCAACATGTCTTTACGGAATGTCAGAGTCAGAATTTCTTTATTGTCATTCACACCACATGTGGAATATGTAATGAAACGAGATTATGTACACAGGGTCCCAGTTACATCCAACCATAAAATGTAAAAGAACAGTACCGTATTTTTTTGGCGTATAAGTCACTTTTTTACTTCCTAATTTGCATGTCCTGCAACTTACACGACGAAGCAACGCATTTACAGATTTTCCCCCATATTTTTAGACCAATTTCTGGCTGAGATATGACCGTTTCCATTTATTATGACTGAAAAATATGGAACAGTACCACTTTCGGCCGCTAGGGGCGCTAAAGTGCCCTCTACGCTTTTGACGACTACCGGTGTACCTGTATGTGTACAGATATTTTAGAGCAAAAAAAGTCCTGCTGGATGGACAGCGTGTGCGCGCACATCATGCTGCAATTTAAAGATAAAATTAAAGTGTTTAACTCCATTCCTGCCATCATCCTGGGAGGCAAAAGTGCTGCAGCCTCTGGACATTTCTGTGAACCGGAACTTCAAAGCAGCTCTGCGCCGCCTTTGGGAGGAGTGGATGGTGGACAGAGAGCACAGCTTCACGGCTACAGGACGGATGTGCCATGCAACGTTTCAGCAGGTCCTGGGATGGATGAATAAAGTGTGGACCTCAACCACTAAAGAATCCATCCAGTCGGGGTTCAGGAAGGCCAGGATGTTTGCTGGACATGTAGGAGGAAGAGGAGGCAGTTCTTTGAGCTGCATCAACTACCGGGTCCTCAGGGGTTGGCAAAACTCTTCACCAGCGAAACAGAGGATGAAGAATTCAACGAGTTTGAATAAAAAACATTAAATAAATAGGTGTTTCTGTCATCATTATGGGCAGGTGAGCGTGTAGTAATTTTAAAGCCGCTTTATTTCGTCTGCTTCATTTCGCCAGGTTTTAACTGTCAAAGTGCATTTATTAAGAAAAGTTCAGCTCAGACACACATTTACTATAATGTCAGCAAACAAATAAACGTTTTTGTTAAAGTTCTAAGAAATGCACCGACTCCTCGTGTGTGCATTCTTTGCAGCAAGGCAGCGAAACTATTTTTTAAATTCAGCTGATTTGACCATTACGTGCATTTATTAAGGAAAAGTTCAGCTCAGACACACCTTTACTACGTCAGCAAACAAATATATTTTTACACTGCAAATTATATGGTGCTTGCCAAGATTTAAAATATTATTTTTAGACAAGCTAGATAATTTGCCTTGTTTTAAAAACTGTTTACTTGTTTTTAAGTCTTGATTTTAGTCTTTAATCTTAAATCAAGTATAATTATATAATAATGTCTCTATTAGTCCAAAAATCTTAAAATGTAAAGAATAACTCTTAAATTAGTCTAAATTAGGGCTCTCATCAGATGTCTCTAAAAATATAACTTGTTTTAAGATCGAATAGCAAACTCAATTTGCTTGATTTAGGAAATTCACAAGAGATATGCTGAAAACACAATTTATTCAATATTCAACTTCAAAGCGAAAACATTTAACCATAATTTATGGTACAAATCTCCATTCAGACAACTGTCTCAACATGCCAGCATTATTGTGGCAACACAAATACTCTGACAATGGTTTAGAAAACATTTGAAAACCAATATTTGTCATCTGATGTCAAAAAACTGCACTGAGCCAATATGTTCATCCCTATTTTAAAGGTGATTTCTATGGGAAATTATATCACACAGACTATATTTTAATGTCACAAACAAACGGTCACGGAAACTAATAGAGAAGGAAGTATAATCAATGAGCTCATGGACTAATTCTGTAGCTTGGGTAATCGTGGGCACAGCTACTTCATACGCCAGCAAGTCTTGATTGAAATTCAAAGTTTCATATTGCTAGAACTCAAAAGCAATAAAAGAGGAATCAATCAAATATATATTTTTTATCAGTCCAAACGATGGGAAATTGCCATCCACATCTGCAATAATCATAGACTTATCAGTAATGTACTTATTGCCATTTAGAACATACCATTTCACAGAGATGACAGATTGCATGACTTCTATTTCAAAAAAGTCTTTGACTTTTTTTTTTATATATTCAATATTTTTAACAGCTGATACAGGACCAGATTTTTTTCTTTTGCAAAAAGAGGATGTTCAGTCCCTAATTCATTCTGCCAACACTCAAGAAACTGGTTGTGGTTTGCTAGTGATTTACAAACATTTTAAATGTTAACTTAGAAGCCCACTGTTTAAAATATGAGTGCTTGGCCTCAAAGCGCATACACATACTCCTTATTAAAGGTCCAAGGGATAAGATTTGACTGGGAAGATGTAACATATGGGTGATTCTTTTTTTGCGGCAACATTTTGGCTTCAGGACTTTTGAAAATAAAAAGAGTAATATTTTAAGTTTTAAATATTTTGTTACATCACTGACATGTTTAGCAATAAGAAATTAATAATGGTCAAGCTCAGGGCTGGATAAAATAATAATTACAGGTAAAGTAATAATTACATGTATATGTGATTACGTTTTACCTGAATTTCCACCCTGTTAGGTCCTTGTTACACCTTGTTTGGTTCATAAACCTAACAGGGTGGAACATAACAGGGTGGAATTTTTTTAGCTAATCTAGCTGTAGCTCTTTATGTGGTCAACATTTAGCTAGCTAACCTTCAACAGAATAGCAAACCTTTAATGACTAAATCTAATATGTTGTTTTTTAAATTCTACCAAATAAACATTTCCCACAATTTATCTTAACAGGGTGGAACTTTAAGGTTGACGCATACAGGTTTAATATATTTAAGATTAAAAAAAGTAAGGAGAGAGTGACAGATGAAGCTTAACTTGTTTTCCATGGTTGAATTCCCTCCAAAACCAGTTGATGTCTTCTTCTTGTAAATGGCTTTTATGGAATTGTAGTCTTTTGAGGGCAAAAAGGAAACATTCTAACAGGGTGGAAAGTTACTACTGGGACATGTATAATATCAAGAAAATATCAAATAAAAAAAATAGTTTCAACAGATTCAGTTTCATAATAAAATAAGGTTTAGTCCAGTCAATCAAATTATTGAAGAAATTTCTTTTTTAATTTAATTTTATTGTTTAAACTTATTGAGGAAATATTTTACACTGCACTGCGGACACAATAAAATTGACCATCTATGTCACCAAAAAGGTGTGTAAAGTACAAAATAATATTTTAAATGCATTTCATTTATATTTGAATGATGGCAAACATCTAAGTGTATAATTAAAATACTTTGTTGTAAATATTTGGCACATTTTAGAAAAAAATCAGGGTAAGAGAAACATGCGGACATGAATGTTGCCCCAAAAAAAGAATCACCCATATACTGTAATGTTAATTAGGTATTATATTGGCTTCAGGGCAAAGTTGCTTAAATTGATACATATGTTTTTCTATCATACTTCTGAGTTGCAACACAGTTTTTAAAGAAATAATGAGAGCAAGAACTATTATCAATTAATTTTCTAATAAATGCAACATATTCATTGTCCACATCATACAAAAGTAAAGGTAGTATTTTTAAAAGAATTAACATCTGTCCACAAGATTGCTTCAATTTGTTGTCGTTAGTTGCTAAAGTGCCAAAACAGATCATACACCTCCAGAGCGCTATCGTGACCTGTTAGTGCCTTTCCCCCGCGTCTCTGTGTAACTAGGCAACGGACGAGAGGCATCATGGGAAAGGTAAGCGATTAAAATATAAATATATATGTATACTTAATTATATGATTTTATACGCTTAAGTTATATTATGTCAATTTATTTTTATGTGATAAGTGTTTTAAAAATTAATTCATTAGCGTTTTGATTTTTAAAATAATTTGCTGCGCATGCGCATTCTCGCTTCCTGTCGCTTAGTGACGTCACATCCTTGTGAAGGGGTGAAAGAACGCATGTTAACCGTAAAGACATGCTAGAACAAACTATTATTTATCTAAATGAAGCGGAAAAATAATTAAAGGTCAGTAACACAGTATTAATTACTAATTATAAGGTGTGAAAAACATTACAGCACAACGGGGATATTCAGATGAAGTTGCATTTTTAGGGCTGCTAAGGCTAGCTAGTAGCATGCTAACATTAGCATGAGCTTACTTTGGCTGCAATATTTTACCAGGTCCTGTGAATGGAGGCTTCAGAAACGAGCCACAGAACCGTTGCCTCGGCATGGACAAGTTTGATGACACTATCCTGTCAGTGTTGCAGGGTAAGTCTCATTTTTCAGTTACTTTAGCTCATTTGATTATCAGTTAGCATAGCTGCTGAAACTTAAACTTGTAACGTGGTTAACATGATCTACTTTTGAGCATTATTCAGGAAAATAGAAAAATAAACAGTTTTATTGCATTCCCAAGTTAATTGTAGGCATGAAGGGTATCTACAGAAATCACTGAATCTTGGTTAAAAGCTGATTAAAAAAACTATTTCTGTGAACATCCAAGTTAAAACTACAACAGCAGGGCTTCTCAACTACAAGCAGCTGAAAATAAAACTAAGTAAATAAAATAAGTAGTTTAAACATTTGGCAAGTCAGATTTGTCAAAATAATATTTGTTATATAGAAGGCATATTTTTATGTTTTTAGTAATGTTGTAATGTCAGTACTGTTTCATTCTGTTCTGTTTGTTGGGTTCATGATTAAATGCAGCAAAATAAACTAACTCAAAGGTAACAGATCTTTTTAATGCTTTGTTTATTTACATAATGACTTTAAATGATGGATGTTCGTCCCCTGAGTTGTTCGCTTATTGTAACTTTGGGCTCCTACACAATTTTTTTCAACATCCCTGACTTGCAAAAAGGCACACATTTGAACGTGAATGTTTTTGACCCCCTTTTGTGGCCAATATTTTATTTTAGAAACACTTTTGCTGTTAAAAAAATCCTCATTCATACACATAACCAACCATAACTTTGGTTTCCTTGGTCTTTCAACACAATTTATAAGATGGTGTTTAGTTTGAGGGTAGTGTAGAACCTGATATATTTGACTATTTTAGGTTTTAATTACACAAAACTGACCTACAGAGAAGATGGTTAGCTAATTTCATAGATAAAATTCATCCTGGATCCCAATCTCTGTGGTAAACATTTTCTAAATAAGATTTCCTGCTGTGATATTTTAAACCTGGTGGGCTGCCTGGCTTTCCATGCTCCCCCGCCAGTTAAAGCATTGTTACTATGATTTGATATGGAGTAATGACAGGGGTGTGTGTGTCGACAAACCTGTCATTTTCACAAGAATGATTTCAGTCATTCATACTGGAAAGACATATCAGAAACTCTACTTTAATTTGTGTGAAAAGTACTAACTTTGTGTACTATTTGAAGTGGTTCACCAGCACAAATGCCAGATACAGCCAACTTTTTTAACCACGTTCCATTTAACATCAATTTGAAAAGTTCACTTTTTTAAATCACTGTCTCTTAAGGTAATATTTAATTGCAAATATATAGTTAACAATCTAATTGTCATATTAACTCTGTGTTTATGAAATACACTTTTAAAGCTAGACTTTATATAATTTAATTATAACTTACAACTAAAATATATTATTAACCGAAAGTGACCTCAGTGTGTCATTAACCACGCCCAGGCAAAGACAAATCTAGGACAGTGGAATGGGGAAATGTCTAATTAAAACCTGTGTTTCTCTTTTACAGATGCAAATATTGATGAAGAAGCTTTGGGAAGCTTTACCCGGGATGACCTGAATGATCTTTTTCCAGGCCCTGAAAATTACTTCAGGAGAAAGAAGATTTGGGATTTCATCACCCAAAAGGTAGTTACACCTAACACAGCTAAGAGGATAATTACTGTCCATATTGTCTAGCATGAATTTGTCTTAACTGCATTTTTTAAAATCTCCCACAAAATTATAGTTTGACCGTAGAAGAAGAGCTTTCATTGATGCAGACCTTAGAAGGGAAGAAGACAAGCCCACAAAAATATTTGAAGCATGCCCATGCTTCAAAGACATTTGAAATGTAAGTGTAACTACATTTACATAATTTCTTTGCTTTTCTCTGTGTAAGTTTAGTGAGTTCTTGACTGAGTACAACTTTGTCATAGGTGATGGATGAATTGCGTCACTCCAAACCACCCCAACTGCGAATAAATTGATCAAATGAAGGGTAGATGGACGGAGTTTTGTTCTAAGTTGCAGTTCTATGGCATTTGGAAGAAAGCCCTGAAACTCACTCTTCCTTTGGATGTACATGGAGGTAAATTGCCTTTCCATACATTAAATAGATAAATCTGATGTGTTCAGACTACTTCATTGAATAACATTTCTTGGTCCACAGTGGATTTTACTATCGCTCTCCTCAATGCACTCCCATCCCTTTTTCCTTCACCAACTACACCGCCAAAGCGGCTTGGAAGTGCAAATGAAGCTCTCCTTCATAACCTTAAGGTGAGAGTTGTTGGCAATTTCAACCATGGCCAGAATTTGTATAGCACTTTTTCAAGTTTACATGGACCACAAAGCTTTTGACACAACAGGCATTCAATTACACCCATTCATTCACCCATTCATACACACTCACACAACCAGCAAGACAGGTGGTGTCTTGCCCAAGGACACATGGCTGAGACGGATGGAGTGTGGATCTAATCAACCACCCTACCTCCAATATTAAATCACTCAATATTCAAGATTTCTTAACTGTTAAAAAAAAAAAAAACTATTCCAGAGAGGTAGGCCAGAACAACTATACATAAGACACGAGTAGAGGCATAAATAATTCATTCATATATTAAAAAAACTGCCTTCAAAAATATGAATCTGTAGGAGTTTGAATTTAGGCTGTAAAAATAAATTTCATGCTCACTATTTTTTTTTATTCACAGTTATTTATTTCATATTAATTTCTTCTGCTCAAAAAGTAAATCTGTTAGAGCATTGTTCAGTTGTTGCATACAAATGGGTTGAATGTATCTTAAACTGTTTATATGCCCAGCAACGCTTAAGTTTAAAATCTTGAACACTTTGTCCTTTTTGTTCTATTTTAGCCAGGTGAAGATGCCATGCTGTACCTGCAGAAGAAGCCACTCTTCTCCCCAGTGCTGCTTTTTGATGGAACAACCACCATTGTTGCTGTGGGAAACACACCTGTGTGCACTCTCCCCTTGAAGGACTTTTGGGAAGGAATGTTGGTCTTGATGGCATTTTACTACACCTTGCACTCAACATACCGGTACCCAAAATGTGTAGCAACGGTCCTCTCTGTCATCCAAACTGAGGTAATCAGTGACACAATCCATGATCAAGATGCCACTAGTGCATAAGAAAGCAATAGCTGAGTGGAAGTCATTTTTTGAAAAATAGATAAGTAGGATTTTCTGAGGTCAGTTGCTTGGTTTTTGTTCATGACATTTCTTATTATTTTGCCAACCAATCTCCTGATTTTTGCTCCGCTTATACATCTTACAAAGAACAGCCTTTTTTTTTTCTTAATGCACTTTATGTTGAGGTTCATTTGAGTAACTTCTGGATTATGTCATTATTGGCAGCATTGTGGGACTGTGACTCAGAAGTTTAGTGGCAAAATGTTGAAGTTTTTTTTTCACTGTTTAGACCTTTTAAAAGGGCTTTATTTAGTTTTTAAGGGATTGTGCCCAATGTAAAAAAAAAAAGATTGTCATCCAGGATCAATATAACGGAAGCAATGCTGAGTAGAATTCACTTTGAAAATAGGGGAATAATAAGAATTTTACGAGCTCAGTTTGTTTTGGTTTTCTTGTTGTTGTTTTTTCTTAGTTTTTTCCCCCTAATTTGCCTACATGTTTTTCTGATAAAGCTTTTCACTTTACATCCTCACAAAGGACAACTTTTTTTAATAATGCACTTTATGTTGACACATATTGGGTTCGTCGCGTTGGGATTATGACATTATTGTGGGACTATGTGATGGCCACATGTTTAAAGGCAAAATGCTACATTATTTTTTATTTCTTTGTTTAGGCCTTTTAAAAGAGCCATAGCTTTTAAGGATTGTGCTCAATATTGTTTGGGGAAAAAAGGAAGAATAAATGTTGACAGTTAATCACTCTTGTCCTGGTGGTGATTTCGGGTGAAGTCGAGACATTTTTTAAGAATAATGTCTGTGTTAAGGATTTTTGAGCTTAGATTTAAAATTATTTATGGTCCATTTTAGTGTTTTTCAATTCCGGTCCTCATGACCCACTATTCTACATGTTTTTGTTGTTCCCCGCTTTTCAACATATCAGAAACTTGTCAATCATTCATTTATTAAAATCTGGTGTGCCAAAGCAGGAAAACAAAGATGGGCCATGAGGACCTGAATTGAGAACAACTGTCCTATTTCAAGATAAACTAACAACTTTACTTAATCACATTTCACTAATATTGAGTAGATTTTTACTTGTATTACAAATATTTTTCTTGTTGTAATGTATTAATTTCTTACAAATAAGAATTAACAACAAAAAAATCTTAAATTTAATATATTTTACTTACTTATAAGTTAAATTTCAAGTAATTTAATCCAAAATCAAGTTTTTTAAAGCTTATTTTAAGCATTTTCAATCTTAAATTTAATATATTTTACTTAAATTTAATATATTTTACTTACTTATAAGTTAAATTTCAAGTAATTTAATCCAAAATCAAGTTTTTTAAAGCTTATTTTAAGCATTTTTAATCTTAAATTTAATATATTTTACTTATTTATAAGTTAAATTTCAAGTAATTTAATCCAAAATCAAGTTTTTTAAAGCTTATTTTAAGCATTTTTAATCTTAAATTTAATATATTTTACTTACTTATAAGTTAAATTTCAAGTAATTTAATCCAAAATCAAGTTTTTTAAAGCTTATTTTAAGCATTTTGAATTCTTAAATTTCTAGATTAAAATATCTTATTTCAAGATTTCTTGTTAAGTAAAATTAACTTGCTGCATGGACAGATAATTTCACTTGTTTTAAGTGGTTTTGAATCAAATATAGTATTTTTTTCTTATATGTAGACCAGCCAAATTTGCAGTGTGAAAGGCTGGTGCCATCTCTTTATCAGACTAATCGTCTTAAAGGTAATGAGTCAGCGTTTACAAACGTACCTGGATTTAACAGAAGTCGGATGGAAAGTGTCATCTGGTTAAACTCAAGATAAATAACTTCCTCTCTTAAACTCTCCCTATTCCTCTTAAATCTCTCCTTATTTCAATCTAAGCTGGTAACTATATTTAAGCTAAAGAGCCACAGACTAAGTATATTGACAACCTGTATTTATGTCTGTTGTGTTGCAATTTAAATGTGCTGATGTATTAAATTGCAAGAGAAGTGAAATCCGTCAATCAAGTGTAATGGTGTTAATTTTAGTTGATTTATTTTAAATAAATTGTAGTGTCTCATGGCATACCAAACTAAAATCAACATCTCTGTCACTTAATGGCTTTATTTATTTATCCATCATAAAGATCACAGAAATATTGGGTAAACTGAAAAAGAAAAGAATCCGTGAAATTACTATTTAGTCTGAATAAGTAATTAAGATATATAAAGAGGTCAGTATTAATATTGACCTCCTATATATCCTTTACATCTGGTGGGCCAAGTACGAGTTTTCTGAAAGTTTATTGATAAATCTGTGATCTCTCATGAACTTGAAACGTTATGTTGGCATGATTATCCAATTTTGGACTCTGAAGGTGATAATTTTTGGCTGAGGTGTTCAAGACATGCAGATGCTGCATGTTTTATCATTTGAAGCTGAGAGATTGTTATTGTTCAACTCTATAACACGCTGTTGGAATCTTAAGTGAGGTTTTGTCAGCCCGTGGTCTGTGGGGGGGTTCTGGTTCCGTTCGGTCCAGTTCCCGCACAGACTCCTGTACAAAGCTTTGTTGACCGCCGAGTCAAATTGACTGAAAAGCTATTATTAACATCTACCAGATTGCTGTGTGTGGTATTTTTACATTTTAGAGCAGGTCAAAAGAAGCATATTACTGTTGAAACGTGTCGGATAGTGGTTCGTGAAACCCGAGTTCTGCTCCTTTAAAGTGGACGGAACCGACCTTGAACTCCGAGAGAGTCTGTCGTGTTACAATGAAGTGCTGGTTACTGAGCGTAGCTAAGTTGTGCCTGTTTTAAATGTGATTGCCACGTTCCAGAATTTTGAAAAGTTAATTTGAAACGTTTGAGTTGTTTAAGGGTCTGTAAAGTTACGTTCTGTTGTGCTAAGGTAACGTTAAAGTGACGTGTCCTACACGTTTGTTTATGAGCTGCGATTGGATAAAAATAGAGCTGTGATCTGTCAATCACGTCTCATGTCTGTAAAGCGAGCGCTGATTCGCTGAAGTGGGGACGCACACCGTTGCGACCAGCCCACTTTGTCGTCATTTCCGGCACTTCATTGGTCGAAGGTAAGAAAACTACATTCACCATGAATGCTTGGGAATAGCACTACAAGCGCTATGATTGATTGGTTGACGTCACGTATCTGTGTAGCGAGCTCCGCCTCGCTCAATTACGGAAGCTGGTGAAGCGTTGCGTCGACCCGCCTATTTTTTGTCGTCATTTCCAGGTGCTACACTTTGAGTGACAGTTACACTCACGAGACGAACGGAGATTTCACTAAAAGTTTTCTCAAAACATCATAAAAAGTCAGCATTTTTATAGTGAAATGCCATCTTTAAAATTGTTCTGTATACAAACAAAAGACTCCTGTTTATTTTAAATAAAAAAATTAGGATAACAGAGGTACAGACGGAATTTTTTGCTTATTTTAAATACAAAAGAGTTTAAAATAACAAACAAAAGTACGGTTTTCTCTCCAGATAACTGCAGCAACACTCAAATGGTTTTACTGCAACTGAAATACATTCTTTTGGAGCAAAATAAAACAGGATCTGCTAACATTTTAGTGTGAACATTGCATTTATTTGAAATCTTTAAAAAGGCGTCTGAGTGAAAGACAGAAAAGTTAAGCGTGGTTTAATGGTAATTGTTTTAAAAGATAAGTCTATTAAGTTAATACGGCCACAAAGGCTTTAACTTACAACATTTTTCATTGAAGGTAAAACCTAAAATAAATAAAAGGTACTATGAATAAAGGACTTGTTTATAGATTACAAGAATAAAACCAAAAAGCTGTTTTAGTTAAATAACTCACCGCTAAGAAAACATTTATTTGCATACACTAAAATAAATACCATCTTATTGATTCAAACATAATCAAACCAACACGATGGCAGAAAAAGAAGAAGAGGATAAGGATGCTAGTCTGATGGATCTGGTCACAGATTCAGAATCAGATCCAGAGTCGGATCCTGAATCGGATCTTGAATCAGATCCTGAATCAGATCCTGAATCAGAACCAGAATCGGATCCTGAGTCAGATCCAGAGTCAGATCCAGAGCCAGTGGAACCAGATCCTCAAGGTCTGGACCAAAAGTCTGAAAAACATAAGCCAGACTGGATTGATGGGTAAAGATTATGAGACTGGTTAAACTCAAGATAAATAACTTCCTCTCTTAAACTCTCCCTATTCCTCTTAAATCTGAAATGAATCCATCAACATTAAACTCTGAGCTGAAAACAGTGGCAAGCAATGGCTCAACAAAGGAAGCAAAGAAGGTCAGTATGGAGCGCTTAGCAAAGCTGGCCCTGTTACTAAAGGCCAGGTTGGACCAGGAAGTCAGAGAGACTTCAGGTCTAGAGCATGATCTGAAGCATGAACAAAGAGCACGCAAGGCGGATAAGTCAGCATTCAATGTTGATTTACAACTAGCTCAAACTGAAGCTGAAAAGCTGCAGGTGGAGGTTCAGTCACTAAAACAGTCTCAGATGGACGGTGCAGATCAACAGGTTTGCAAACAAAAACAGGCTGAGATTGAAAGTTTGAAACAACATTTACAGGAGGCAAATGATTCACGTGAGGAAATCATACGAAGCGAAAAACATACTTTAAAGTTATACGAGGAGTCAGTACGTAAAAATCTCAGGACTCATGAACAACATGAGGCGGTCATTCTTGAAAAAGATGAACTCTACAGTCTGTGTTATGAATTACAATGTGAGTGTACAGAAAACCGGGTAGAATTAAAAGAGTGCAGGGAGAAGCTGGCCTCAACTGAATACAAATTAATCAAAGAAAAGAAAAAACGTCTGGCATTAATCAAAGGTCAGTCTCCAGATACGCCCAGACATCCAACGCCACCGCCTAGAACTCCAACGCCACCGCCTAGAACTCCAACGCCACCGCCTAGAACACCAACTCCATCGCCTAAACCACCACGCCGTCCCTTAGGGCCTCTAAAACCAACAAACCCACCGACTGTGCCGGTGGGTGGATCTGATAATAAACCACAAACTCCTCTCTCAATGGCTGAACTACGGAATATAGCTAAAAGCATTCAAACCTTCGCTCCAGGCCCGTTAGGCTCACATGAAACCAAGATCTATCTCGATGACATTGATTTCCAGCTTCAACGCTTCCCAGAAGCTACAGTTGATGGCCAAGATGGTGTAGTGGCAGAGAATCGGACTTGTTATCCGAAGGACCCAAGTTCGAACCCCGGCCACGGCACACCATCTTGGGGTGTCTATGAGTGCACATCTATTTTCCCAACTCCCCGGGCGCGACTACGCTGCTCATTGCACCACCTGGTGGTGGTTGGGTTAAATGCAGAAGACCAATTTTGTCTGTCAAGTATGGGAACATACACAGATGACAAATGTGACAAATTATTACAAATTATTATTATTATTATTATTATAAAGTCTGTCTGGTAAGGTTAACCTCGGACAGGACAGTGCATGCTTTCATGAAGCGTCAACGAAATGCCGCTACGAAAGACTAGTCTTTTATGTGCTGCGCTGATAAAGTTGTTTACACCCAGCTGAAGGACTTTTTGGATGAATTTAAAATTTTGGAGGTCTTCCAGTCTGGTTTTAAAACCTACCATAGCACTGAATCTGCTCTTTTAAGGGTTTTTAATGATATATTTTTATCGCTGGATTCTGGAAACTGTGTTTTACTTGTGCTTTTAGATTTAACAGCTGCTTTTGACACAGTCGACCATGAAATTCTTATCGCCAGATTGGAGCAATGGGTGGGCATCACTGGCTCAGCTCTGCAGTGGTTTAGGTCCTACCTTTCAAATCGAAGTTTCAGTGTGAAGATTGATAATTTTACCTCTGCATCTGCTGCCCTCCCCTGGGGTGTACCCCAGGGATCTATCCTTGGTCCTCTGCTCTTCTCACTTTACCTTCTGCCACTCGGCTCTATTTTCAGGAAACATGGTGTGCAGTTTCATTTGTATGCGGATGACTGTCAAGTCTATTTTCCTGTAAAACAAAATGGCTCCACGCAGTCTCTTCTGGACTGTCTTGGTGACATTAGAGGGTGGATGGCGCTTAATTTCCTTCATTTTAATGATAAAAAGACCGAGGTTATGGTCTTTAGATCTAGTGCTCCTGACAGTCCCACCACTTTTGATTTTTCCTCTTTGGCCCCATATGAAAAGTCGATTGTGACAAATCTAGGAGTGAAAATTGACCCCTGCCTGAAACTGGACTGTCACATCAACAGCATGGTTAAATCCTCGTTCTTTCATCTGAGGCGCCTGTCAAAAATCAAGCCCCTCCTTTCTAGACGCCACTTAGAGACCGTAATCCACGCTTTTATTACTTCACGCCTGGATTATTGTAACTCTCTTCTGATTGGAGTAAATAAGGCCTCGCTTTCTCGGTTGCAGCTGGTACAAAATGCTGCTGCACGATTTTTGACTGGTACAGGCAGACGTGAGCACATCACTCCAGTTTTAATGTCCCTTCATTGGCTTCCTGTCCAGTTTCGAATCCATTTTAAAGTTTTATTGTTTGTTTTTAAGTCTTTGAACGGTTTTAGTCCCTGTTATCTGTCTGAACTGCTTCAACTTTATGTGCCATCACGTGCTCTCAGATCCGCTGACCAGATGCTTTTAGCAGTCCCAAAAACCTTTTATAAGACCAGAGGAGACAGAGCATTTTCAGCTCTGGCTCCTAAATTGTGGAACGAGCTGCCACTGAAGGTCAGGCAGGCCCCATCAATATCTGTTTTTAAAACTCGTTTAAAAACACATATGTTTTCATTGGCTTTTAAACCAGAATGAGTTCACATCTCTGTTTTAGTGTTGTATTATTTTACTTGTGATGTACCGATATTTATATGATTGAGATTGATTGTTTTTATTGTTTTGTGCTTGTTTTTATTCTTGTACAGCACTTCGGACGGCTGCTGCTGTATTTTTAAGTGCTTTATAAATAAACTGGTATGGTATGGTATGGTAAAGAAGTATACTCCTTGCACAGGGCCCAATGGTATCCCAGCTGCGGCTGACATCAAACAAGGTAGAAATGAGCACCCAAGGTCATATTATGACCGAATATTCCGTGCCTATTTCGGTGACACATGCGAACCAGAAATGGAGGAAGAGGTAAGGTTTAAGTATATCTTCAACAAAAATCTCTGCCCTGACATAAGAGAGAAAGTACATGTCAGCGCAAACTACAAAAGGAGGTCCATCGAAGAAATAAGAGTGTGCGATAGATGTTTTTACAGGTCGCACACCAAACAAAACACCCTTTGAGGTGTGCCCGGGTGAAATGGTCAAATCCAACTCACTGGAGCTGGAAGGGGCGCGGACACCGACTCCCTATCCTATAAAAGGTGAGAAAAAACATAATTTTCGACCTAACAGACCACGTAGTGAAGGTGCCCGCTGGAACAATGACCCGAAGTGGCTCAGACAAGACCCAAAGGTCGGAAAACGATATCAAAAGGGGGGCGCACGTCCAAAGGATAAGAAAGATGGTTACAAAAGTAAAACATATAACAAAGGGTGGTCCCAACAGGAACCCCCAAGTCAAGGACAAGTCTCTCCTGCCCCTTGAACTGAACAGTCCGAGACAGGCAAAAAATCGCAAAAGTTCCAGAAAAAAGGCCATAAACCTCTGTCCCCAGAAGAGGTGGAGAACATACGTCGGTTGTTAGAAAAGTGGGATAATACAAGCAATGATAACAAACCTGGAGTGATGTGTAGCACTATCATTGATAGTAAGTCAGAGCACGCAAATCACGACAGTCAACAAGATACTGATGGTCAGGATGCTGACAATCAGGGTAATGACAGTCAAAACATTGACAGTCCAGAGTATGACAGTCAACAAGACGTTGACAGTGACCATGACATCATTGTCACAGACTCCAACAGCCCCTCATCAAACAAAGGGGGAAAACTCGAACATCGACGACAGTGACCCGCCACAAACTGAAAACTCAGACACATTGGCGACTACATTGACGGTTCAGATGAAGAAAGATTACAGTCAGAGGTAAACGTAAACAGAAATGTTGGCCGAAAGGGCAGCACGGTGGCACAACTGGTAGAGCTGCTGCCTCTCAGCGAGAAGGTTGTCGGTTCAAATCCCGGTCCGGGGCCTTTCTGGGTGGAGTTTGCATGTTCTCCCCGTGCATGCGTGGGTTTCCTCCGGGTACTCCGGTTTCCTCCCACAGACCAAAAAACATGCTTGTTAGGCTGATTGGTGACTCTAAATTGACCCTAGGTGTGAGAGTGGATGGTTGTTTGGTGTGAGTGAGACAGGTCCCTCTTGTAAATGAGTCCCCGTGACTCAACGAGGCTAGCCTGTATAAATAAAGGTTGAATGAATGAATGAATGAAACCTTTAGATAGATAGATAAGATAGATAGATAGATAGATAGATAGATAGATAGATAGATAGATAGATAGATAGATAGATAGATAGATAGATAGATAGATAGATAGATAGATAGATAGATAGATAGATAGATAGATAGATAGATAGATAGATAGATAGATAGATAGATAGATAGATAGATAGATAGATAGATAGATAGATAGATAGATAGATAGATAGATAGATAGATAGATAGATAGATAGATAGATAGATAGATAGATAGATAGATAGATAGATAGATAGATAGATAGATAGATAGATAGATAGATAGTTTTATTTGTCCCCGTAGGGAAATTAGTTTGCAACATTGTCAGCAGGCATTGACATAAAGGACATACTTATACAAACATGACATTAACATCCATCATTACAGCAAAGACATTTGTGCTCAGTAAGTCATGATATCTTAGTATTATTTATCGATTTAATTGCTTGTGGTATGAAAGAAAATTTTGTTCTGTTTCTTGAGAATAAAGGAAGGCCGTACCTTCGCCCTGAAGGAAGCAACTCAAATGAAGATCTTAGGGGATGTGTGTTGTCTGCTATAATCTTGTTTGCCTTCCTCATAACTCTGTCCATGTATATGTTTTCCATACCTGGCAGAGTGGTCCCTAACAGTTTGCTGGCTGTAGTTACTATACTTCTCAATGATTTCTTCTGAGCCTCTGTAGCATTGCCAAACCAACAGATGTTACAAAACGTTAAAATACTTTCAATAAAAGCGGAATAAAACATTAAAAGCATTGAGTTATTGACTCTAAAAGTACCCAGTTTCTTTAAAAAATGCATCCTTTGCTGAGCCTTGGTGCAAATAAGGTCAGCCCATGAGTCCCACTTTAAGTAACAGTCCAGAACCACGCCCAGGTACTTGTAGCATGACACATTTTCAATCTTCTCTCCATCGATGGTTGTTGGAGAGAATGACTGAAGCTTCCTGAAGTCAATAGTCATTTCTTTTGTTTTGTTCGTGTTCAGAACCAATTTCGATTTTTTGCACCAATTAACGAAGAAGTCCAGAACTGGTCCGTGCTCTTCTTCCTTGTCGTTTAAAAGGCTTACCAAGGCCGTGTCATCAGCATATTTAATTAAATGTCTATTTGGGAAAGTACTTCTGCAGGAGTTTGTATACAGAATAAATAACAGTGAAGATAAAACACACCCTTGGGGAGAGCCAGTGCTGGTGGTTGTTTTGTCAGAGAGTGTTGAACTCACTCTGACCTGTTGGACCCTACCTGTTAAAAAGGCTGTAATCCATAAACCAAGCTATGTGAGATTAAAAACTCTTTTGTTAAGATTTCTGTTAAAATCTTTGGCTGAATAGTATTAAAAGCTGATGAAAAATCCACAAATAAAATTTTTACATGTGCTTTTGGTCTTTAAGGTTTCTGTGTGACTTTGTACAAAGGAGGGAGGCTATGAAAGCTTACCTGCCAATCACACTGGAAAGGGTCCTCACGCATGAAGCACTCCTGGATGGCGGAGCCGACATTACCATTATGTCAGCCAAACTGTTTGAGGAACTACGGACCGCCGCTAACGGTGTTCACAGGCAAATACCCCTTGTAAAAAGTGCTATAGAACTGCAGGGTCTCGCAGAGACGAGAACAACCCTAACAGCATGGTTCACATGCAGATTGGCAAAATGACGTTACGCCACCTGGTACATATGTCTACACTTGATTCATTCCCATTTCTGGTTGGCCAAGACTTTATAAACCGCTTTGAGGCAATTTTAGACTATGGCCAACAGAAAATGTGGAGCACAGTGATAAAACCCCTGCCGATAAAAGTGCCTCCTAGTTGTGATACAGACTGCCTAACCGCAGGTACCGCAACGGACACAAGGGACACCTCATCCGAGTACAAGAGCCCGGTAAGTGAACCTTCAAGAACAGGTGAGGCAGAAGAGGCCCAACAAGAAAGCCTCCTCTGCAAGCTGAAACGATCAGCACTCACTGAACACTTCAACAGGTAGTAAAAGGTGTCGAGATCCAGGCATCCCACACCGAAGATGCTGTACTGTCTCCTTGGACAGATAATTCAGCAATCAGCCAAGCTCTTTATGAAACCTTGGTTAAAAAACATTTGGGTCTAGAACTAACCACAAAAGCTTTACACTTTCATCTTGATCCCAAAAGTGAGCGGGTAATGACCGTAAATGGAGTAATTTGCCTGAACCTGAACTGGAACAAACGAGAACTGGTCCACCCGTTCCTCGTGGTCCGAAACTTACCACATGCATCCTACATAGGCTCTGACATTTTGGTAAGATTGGGTGTCCGAGTGGACACCGTCAACAATGTACTGTGGTCACTGGAAACAGACAAAATGGATTCTCCTGTGCTAAGCACAGAAAATCTCAAAGCTGGACAGACCATACCAGAAGTCTGTGAGGTTACTTGCAACCAAACCATCACAGTACTACCTCAGGCAATGAACCAGATGGTGGAAGTTCACATCAAGCCATTAGCCAAAAACAGGTATACTTTCAACTATCTCCTAAGTTTTCCAACTTAGGACTATCCATTGAGGCCACGAGACAAGTGAACCTCGAATGCAGAACCACATCTGTTGCTGTGTGTAACACAGGCACAGAAGCGGTACTGATCAAGAAATACACAATAATAGGATGGTTGATCTCTAATGATTTCCACAATTTTGAACTAAGCATTCCATTCCTGGGAGGACTCCCAGAATACCTGGTCCCAAATGAATACATGGGGCAAGTCTTGTTCACAAAGCCAAAACAGGCCATAACTCTCGTCTCTATCAGTGAGGTCAACCAAGACATAGTCTACGGGGTTGGTCTAAACCGAGACAACGGCCTAGGCCCTCAAGCCTATAGTGTCCTGCCTATAAACAGGGTAAATGACACAGAAAGGGACTCATTGGAGCTCCCCAAAGAAAAAGAACCCCTCTCAATTTCTTCACAGATTGAACAGGTGGTCGCCCAAGCCAACGCCCTAAAAACTGATGAAGAAAGGGACAGACTTCGTCAAGTTCTCTTAAAATATGAGAAATCATTTTCAACTGATTCAATGGATTGTGGGTTGACCACGCTCCACTTAGTGAGCATCCCAACCCCGCCTGAAGCTCCACCCACATTTGTCAGACAGTACAAGATTCCTCTGGCAACACATCAACCTATCAGGGAAATACTTGATAACCTCTTAAAGAATGGTATCATCAGATACTGTAACAGCACTTACTCTGCGCCTTTATGGCCAGTGTTAAAACCAAATGGAAAGTGGAGACTTACAATTGATTACAGAAAGCTAAACAAACAAGTTCCCTTATCAAGGTGGCCAATGACCCAGCTCCAACAGGAACTGCCCAAGGTCACCAATGGTAAGTACTTCTCGACCCTCGACGTCGCCTCTGGTTTTTGGACCATCCCTGTGCGCGCCGAGGACCAGTACAAACTAGCTTTCACTTTTGGTGGCCGACAATACACCTTTACCAGGTGTCCCTTTGGCTACGCTAACTCACCTGCAGAGTTCAACATCTTCTTGAACAAAGCATGTCCAGACGCCCACGAGCGTGGGACACTGATTTACGTGGACGATGTCCTTTTGAGGCAGCCAACACTGGACTCACATTTGGCTGAGATCGACCACGTTCTGAATCAACTAACAACTGCTGGTGCTAAGATATCACTGTCAAAATGCCAGTGGTGCAGAACCAAGGTGGACTACGTTGGCCTACTTGTAGGTCCAGACGGAGTACAACCACAGTTGACTCGCACCCAAGGCCTTGACAATCTCAAAGTCCCCACCAATCTCAAAGAACTACAAAGTTTTCTTGGCGTGTGTAACTACTCGAACCAGTTCATAGAAAACTATGCAGACCTTGCTAAGCCACTGACTGAACTCCTTAAGAAAGACGTTCCATTTGTCTGGACTGACAAACAGCAGCAGGCAATGGACGCTCTTATAAACAGGATCAAGTCAGCCCCATGTTTAGTCTACCCAGACTACAACAAAGAGTTTTACTTGGAAGTGGGCTTCTCAGCTCATTGTATAAGTGCAGGTCTGTACCAAATACACGACAGAGACAAGCGTGTTGTGGCCTACGCCAGCAAGACGATGGCAGGCCCCGAGTTGAGATTCTCAGACTGTGAGAAAGCTCTACTGACCACAGTGTGGGCAGTAAAACATTTCTCCAGCTACATTGGTGGACAGAAAATCATTGTGGAAACACAACACCAGCCAGTGACTTTTCTAAACAGCGAACGCATCAGAGATGGTGTGGTAACAAACTCACGTGTTGCAACATGGCTCATGGCACTTCAAAGTTTTAACCTAGACATACGTTATGGTCAACACAAGAAGTCACATCTGGGGACAGACTTGGCAATCTGCCAAAGGTGTACACAAGATGTACCAGCCATCCAGCCGCCGGTTGAGGTAAAACCCCCAGTAACTGATGACCCTAATCACCACTTCTTTGATGACAATATCTGCAAGGATATGACAACATTGTACGTGGATAGATCTTAATTCCTCCGCGACAAAATCTGCAAAGCAGGTGTTGGAAGGGTTCTCCTCCAAGACCAAGAACAGATAACTTTCAGCTACAAATTAGGCTTTGACTTCTCAGTACACTAAGATTGCAGGAATCCTAATAGCTCTCCAGATGGTAGGAGAACCCTCCATCAAGACGCTAGTCATCTGCACTGACTCCAACTATGCTCGTTTGAGTTTCGCTTGTCACCTCGCTGTGTGGAAACAGAACGGTTTCCTAACAAGCGACAGAAAAGTGGTCAAACACAAAGAGCTTTTCATGGCATGTGATCACTTGGTGACATCACACGACTTACAGATCTACTGGAAGAAAGTTCCAGGAATTTTAGAGTCCCAGGCGATGACAAGCACTACAATGACATTGCAGATTCCTCAGCCAAAGAAGGAGCCGACGAAGGTCCTCTATGGTCCTTCAACCCCTCCTGGTTAATCAAGACTCTGTCTATACAACCTACAGTCAGGGTTATGGCAGTCACACGTGCACAGGCCGCAGCCAGACCTGCTGACAATGCAGTCTCTGTACGACATGCACTGACTGACCCAGACATCATCCAACTACAGCAGTCAGATCCTGCTATCAACTTCACGATACTGTACCTGACTGATCCAGACAAAAATACTCTGTCTAAAGACGACCTGGATTCCTATCCAGACCTTAAGGTCCTCTATCAGCTGCGCAAACAGCTAAAACTAATCAAGGGCATCCTAACTTTCGCTCATGGACCAACGTCCTCACCTGTGTTCGTGGTTCCCCATGACCAAAGGGGGGTGATGTTAGTTCATGCCCATGATCTCCCGTCCGCAGGACACAAAGGAGATAAAGCCACGCTGACGGCATTAAAACAAATTGCCTATTGGCCTGGAATGAAAAAGGATGTCAAGGACTACATTGAAGGGTGCGTGGTCTGTGGCCAGTTTCAGCCAACCAGACCACTTCACAGAGCACCACTGCAAAGCAGAGGCATTGCATTCCCATGGTCTGACCTCCAGATCGACTGGGTTGGACCACTCACTAAGAGCTCTAGAGGAAATAAATATTTTCTCACGGTAACCTGTGCATTTACCAAATGGGTAGAATGCCTACCAGCTCCTAACGACACAGCACAAACCACTGCTATGTTGTTAATGAATCATATATTCTCAAGGTTTGGACTTCCCCTTAGGGTGAACTCAGACCAAGGTACACACTTCACAGGTGAAGTGATGAAAGAACTGTGGAAGACGCTAGGCGTCAAGGCCAACTTTCATGTCGGCTACCACCCACAGGCTTCAGGCCAAGTAGAGAGAGCAAACAGAACTGTGGTGAGTATTTTGAAGAAATACGTGGCTGCAAACCACAAGGACTGGGACGTGAAACTCCCTCTGGTCCTCATGGCCATAAGAGCCACTCCACACACATCAACTGGCATCTCTCCCTTCGAGATGATGACCGGTCGACAAATGACTCTCCCTCTACACCTGTTGTACCAACCAGGCGACGCCGCCATGGCGACAGCCTACACTACACAACAATACATGAAAGATTTGAATGTACACCTCAGAAACACTTTTGCTTTCGCCCAGAAAAACCTGGAAAAATCTGCTGAAGGACGTAAGGCGTACTATGACCAGAAGGCCTCTCACAATGAACTCCAAGTGGGAGACAGAGTCTGGTACTATACGTTCGCCCCAGCAACCGGGAAAGGAGGGTCCGAGACCGGAACTCTCGCCCGCAAACTGATGCCCAGGTGGACTGGACCTCATCTGATAACAGACAAAGTGTCCTCAGTCGTCTACGAAATCAAAATCAGCAAAGGCCGCAAAGAGCCAATTGCTAAATGGGTACATCGAAATCAGATCAAACCTTACAAGGCGTTCAATGACTCCACAAAAGACAAAGATCTCACAAACTCACCGACTTCATGGGATAATAAGGTCGTCCAAACACAAGTTAGTAAATAAACTAATCAGGTTTAAACTACCGTATTTTCCACCCTATAAGTCGCATTGTCCAATTTGAACTTAGAAACGCTAAGCCTAAAACCCACAACAAAAACTAACCTTAACAACCGTTTAAATCCACGAGATTTAATTTGACCTCGGTCATAAAGTTGAGACCTGTTTTTCTTGTGTGTTGCACTTTGGAATCTGACGACAAGAGTGTGTCGAAGCAGTGAAACGTTGTTTCCTTGTTGTTTAGTCATTACTGTTGTCGTTAGTTGAGATATTGTTTTGGTTCTGAACACTCCCAGCCAAAAAGGTTTTGTATTAACATTGGTTAATGAATGATATGGATTTAACTATGCCAACATGCAGTTCGTTTTGTTAAATCTCAATCGTTGAAGAGTCAATGTAGTTTAAAGCTACTTAAGGTACCATAAACTACACTGGTCTCACAATTTCTAAATTGAACCGATTCGATCGTTTCTATTCTAGATTATCTATTCATTTTGATGAGTCTCGCCATAGACTTCAAAATTTATTAGGAATACCAAATCCTACGTCGTTCGTCTAAAAGACAACAGACATTTAGACCAAACTATATTTCATTTTTCTATTTTAGTTTAACCTAAACTAAGTAATGAATGGAGGAATAGTTTGGAATTAGAGGCCTTCGTTACAGAAGCCCTCCAAAATTTTATAGGTATAGATCCCTATTTCTAATTTTACAGAATTGATCCACCCCTTAATTGGTAATTGTAGCTGATCTAAATCATGATAGCTTACACACCAGGTGCATATAGGTAGGGCCTAATGTAAAGTCCCAATCATAAGCCCACCTAAAAACCCACATAATTGCATGACACATAGAACCAGAGTGGCACTGACTGGAAGCCAACCAGCCAACAACCTTCGATGTGGGGACCTGCAGCTCCAACGCTTGGTCTTCAACCTTCATCCAAGGGTCGCCTCCTCTGCTTCAATCGAGGGATCCCCTCTACATGCTGATTATAAAAACAATTGTTGCTGATCAATCAACAAAACTAAGCGTGGTGGAATTACTGCTGTGGATTTACCGCTGTGGATTATAAGACTTTGTTTTCCAAAGGATTAAAAGCTTACCGCAATGGGATTACCTACGAACAATATGGAATTTCCAAAAACTTTATGGGATTATAATTTTAGATTTTTCTTCTTCCACTTGCTGGATTACTTCAAGATCAGAAACAGTTCAAGGTATCCTTTTGTGTTGGACCTCATCCCCAAGGACTGGCGATGACTTCCAAAAGGGGGGAGATGTAGTGGACCTACCCAGGGTCAAACTAAGGTTTTTGAACTGTCCAGAGATAACCTTTACTGACCTTTCAGTAATCTGATATTTAACACAATTTATTTTATTAGTTTAAATCAAAAGACATATTCACTCAAAAAGAGACTATTTCTATCTTTGCTTTTGTTCTACAAGCCCAAAACCAGAAAAGTTGGCACGTTGTGGAAATCGCAAATAAAAACAGAATACAATGACTTGCAAATCTTTTTCAACCTATATTCAATTGAACACACTGCAAAGACCACATACTTAACGTTCGAACTGGTAAACTTTGTTATTTTTTGCAATTATTAGCTCATTTGGAATTTGATGCCTGCAACATGTTTCAAAAAAGCTGGCACAAGTGACAAAGAAGACAGAGAAATTTGAGGAATGCTCATCAAACACTTATTTGGAATATCCCACAGGTGAACATGCAAATTGGGAACAGGTGGGTGCCATGATTGGGTATAAAAGCAGCTTCCTTGACATGCTCAGTCATCCACATAGAAGGATGGGGCGAGGGTCACCACTCTGTGAACAAATGCGTGGGCAAATTGTCGAACAGTTCAAGAACAACTTTTCTCAACGAGCTATTGCAAGGAATTTAGGAATTTCACCATCTACGGTCCGTAATATCATCAAAAGGTTCAGAGAATCTGGAGAAATCACTACACGTAAGGGGCAAGGCCGAAAACCAACATTGAATGCCCGTGACCTTCGATCCCTCAGGCGGTACTGCATCAAAAACCGACATCAGTGTGTAAAAGATATCACCACATGGGCTCAGGAATACTTCAGAAAACCACTGTCAGTAACTACAGTTCGTCGCTACATCTGTAAGTGCAAGTTAAAGCTCTACTATGCAAAGCAAAAGCCATTCATCAACAAGATCCAGAAACGCCGCCGGCTTTGCTGGGCCCGAGCTCATCTGAGATGGACTGATGCAAAGTGGAAAAGTGTTCTGTGGTCTGATGAGTCCACATTTCAAATTGTCTTTGGAAACTGTGGACGTCGTGTCTTACGGACCAAAGAGGAAAAGAACCATCAGGACTGTTATAGGCGCAAAGTTCAAAAGCCAGCATCTGTGATGGTATGGGGGTGCATTAGTGCCCAAGGCATGGGTAACTTACACATCTGTGAAGGCACCATTAATGCTGAAAGGTACATACAGGTTTTGGAGCAACATATGCTGCCATCCAAGCGACGTCTTTTTCATGGACGCCCCAGCTTATTTCAGCAAGACAATGCCAAGCCACATTCTGCACGTGTTACAACAGCGTGGCTTCGTAGCAAAAGAGTGCGGGTCCTCCCCTGGCCTGCCTGCAGTCCAGACCTGTCCCCCATTGAAAATGTGTGGCGCATTATGAAACGTAAAATACGACAACGGAGACCCCGGACTGTTGAACAACTTAAGCTGTACATCAAGCAAGAATGGGGAAGAATTCCACCTGAAAAGCTTCAAAAATTGGTCTCCTCAGTTCCCAAACGTTTACTGAGTGTTGTTAAAAGGAAAGGCGATGTAACACAGTGGTAAATATGTCCCTGTGCCAACTTTTTTGCAATGTGTTGCTGCCATTGAATTCTAAGTTAATGGTTATTTGCAAAACAAAATAAAGTTTCTCCGTTCGAACATTAAATATATTGTCTTTGCATTCTATTCAGTTGAATATGGGTTGAAAAAGATTTGCAAGTCATTGTATTCTGTTTTTATTTGCGATTTGCACAACGTGCCAACTTTTCTGGTTTTGGGCTTGTAATACAAATATAATCAGAATATCACCTGTGTTTATTCATGAACAGTGTTGTAATTTACAATATGTCTTATGATCACATATGTATATGTTGTGTCATTTCTGCAAATGAAAAGGTGTCAAAGTTCAGATAATATGTCAAACTGCCTTTCTCAGAAGTTGTTTTTGTTGAGTTTCAGCTAAAACACTCACTAGCGTTTGAAAGTCTTCTCACTCAGATACTTTTCCTAAACAATTTATCTCTGCTCTGAATGTAACCTTGAATAATGATAACAACAAGTGAACTGCTCGACTGGTTCTGTTGGACCAATCGGAAAGGGACAAGTCCTCTCATTCTCAGATCTTCTACTAAGGGTTCTAAGTTTTCCTGAAACTGTTAGTTCCTGTGAGGAAGGAGAGATGTGAACTTTCTCCAAGCTGTGGGCCGTTTGGTCAAGAGCTAAGGACCTTCGTCTTCAGTAAAGGCTGATAACATGCTTGTTATCAGTCCACTTCGAACTGAGCGTACAAGCTTAGAACTTTGAATTAAATTCCTTTCTGGAATAAGTTATCTTGAAGTCAACCAGGAGCTGACACCATTTTCTGATGATCGACGCGGATCCCAGGAGACGTTGAAACGTAAACGAGAACCGGTTTGGACGTGCTGGACCTGCAACGACTCTGTACGCCTGAAAGGCTGGTGCCATCTCTTTATCAGACTAATCGTCTTAAAGGTAATGAGTCAGCGTTTACAAACGTACCTGGATTTAGCAGAAGTCGGATGGAAAGTGTCATCTGGTTAAACTCAAGATAAATAACTTCCCGTCTTAAACTTTCCCTATTCCTCTTAAATCTCTCCTTATTTCAATCTAAGCTGGTAACTACATTTAAGCTAAAGAGCCACAGACTAAGTATATTGACAACCTGTATTTATGTCTGTTGTGTTGCATTTTTAATGTGCTGACATATTAAATTGCAAGAGAAGTGAAATCCGTCAATCAAGTGTAATGGTGTTAATTTTAGTTGATTTATTTTAAATAAATGGTAGTGACTCCTGGCATACCAAACTAAAATCAACGTCCCTGTCACTTAATGGCTTTATTTATTTATCCATCATAAAGATCACAGAAACATTAGGTAAACCGAAAAAGAAAAGAATCCGTGAAATTATTATTCAGTCTGAATAAGTAATTAAGATATATAAAGAGGTCAGTATTAATATTGACATCCTATATATCCTTTACACGTGTATACAAAGTACATGCATAAT
>JBBPBX010010203.1:14177-28878 GCA_038048925.1 Garcialebias charrua | reverse complement strand
TATAAATCCTGCTAATGAACTTTAGTTCACCATTAAATCTCTGATGAACCAGATTCTACAAATCATCTTTATTTCAAACTTTATAGGTTGTCTTTATCATTTGATGTGCTTTGCACTCATGATTGTGTCTACTTTTATTCAGTTTGATATGTGGTTTTGTTTCTAGTTTACATACATATTTTTTATTGTCAGCTTTGCTTTGAAGTTCATGTTTTGTACATCTGTGGGTTAAAAAAAGTAGAAGTTTGAAGTTTGAAGAAAATATTCTTGAGATCTAACAATTTTGTGTCTTTTTATGATTTTCAGCTGAGTTAACTTTAACAGATAGTTGTTAAAGTGAAAACAGAATTTTATGATGCTGGCACAGTTTATTTTATGATTTTAATCTTCAATGCTAAAAAAAATGTGTTTTTTATTTATGAAGAGCTGGTCTCACACGTGTTCGTTCATAAAATGACAGCGAAAAGTAAAAAAGAAGAACTGTACAGGTGCGAAGATTGAAGTTCTGCTCTCCTTGATCGAGAAAAGTAAATTTGTCCTTATTAGCAGCGTCACTCATGGGAGTAAATGACCAACTAATGCCAAATAATGTTTGTTTATAATAAATGTGGACCTTATAATATACACGTGTCCTGGTGGCTAACTGGTTAAAGCATTGCACCGCTTATCGAGATTTCGTGGGTTCGATTCCCACGAGGTATGACTTTTTTTTTCCTTCTTTCTTTAGATAATTTATTCATTCCAGATTAAAAAGACTTTATGCTTCATTTATTGTTGTATTGTAAATAGTTTTCTTGTGTTTTTTAAATCTGGAATGAATTAAAAGGAGAAAAAAAACGTTGTCCCATGTGGGACTCGAACCCATAAAGTTCGGAACTGCGACGCAACGTTCTACTCATTGAGCTATCTGACAGCTATGACTGCAACAGGAGGAGGTCAACCTAAAGTCTGCGTTACCGAAGTCTGCGTTACCGAGACAAATTAAACTTAAATTAATTCATAATTTAAGTTGGTTTCAGTTTGAGATCTTCATATTGATATTGTAGTGTTAGAAAACGGCATTGATAACAAATTGATTTTAATTTAAATACTTTAATCCGTTAGTCATTATTACATTTAAAATTATAATTCGACTTCAAACAGAACCTATTGTCAAAAACAATTGTGGTGCGTGACTTTTTTAAACTCTAAATATTTTCTAAATAACGAAATATGAAGTTATTAGTGGAGAAATTCCATCTGGATGACAGCAGACTGACGCTCCTAAAATATACGACAGGTCCGGACCACTCGTAAATTTTGTTCGTATCTGAAAAAAATCGTAGGATACGAAAACATTGTTGAATGCCACAAATGATCCTAAATCACTCGTACGCACAGTTTAAGAACAAATCTGTGCGTACGAACGGTTCGTGCATGAGGGCCAATGTTTTGAAAAGTTCCTGGAAGATTCAGTGACTCCGCCCCCGACCAATCAGGGACCGACAGTATTCTGACGTCACGTTTTAGTACCTACTCGTTCTGGTTAGAACCACAGAGCAGAGGGTCCTGAAAATAGTAACAGTTCTTAATGGTACTAATGGAAAAGCCTCAGAACCAGGCCAAGTGGGGTCCAGTTGGGCCGTACCAGTACTAATGGAAAAGGGGCATAACAGTACCATGGTGGCAACGGGACCATGTGAGAACCTCACTGTCTTCAGAACCACTCTGCCAATAGGACAACGCTGCTGTAAATTTATTTATGTTTCACTTTTGGCACTTTGTTTCTGTAATTTTGTTGCATATAATAATAATAATAATAATGAATTCAATTTATAACGCGCTTTTCATTAGTGAAAATCTCAAAGCGCTACACACATTGAATGCTACACACATTCATACACCGGTAGCGTCAGACTACCATGCAAGGTGCTTTCCAGTCCTACCGGGAGCAACTCGGGGTTAAGTGTCTTGCCCAAGGACACAACAACACATGGTGTGGGGAACCGGGATTCGAACCACCAACCTTCCGATCGGGGGACGACTGCCATTACCACTACGCCACGGCCGCCGCATATTGGAATAAATCCCAGATTATGTTAGTTTAGTTTATGTTAGTGCTCGCATTAAATTAAGTGTGTAAATTTTAGCCAAACAAAACCAATCCACCTTATTCCTACGCCCCATGATGCCTTGCGCGAATTATGTGAACGACTTCCGCCGAAAGTCAGAACCGGCACTTTTGTTACACGCTAGCAACGCGCTAACCGGTTTTCGTCAGAGGTTTTAGGTCATAAAATATGTGGGAACACAAACTATCACAACTCAAATGTGGAGATATTGTTTTACCGCTACCTACAGCTGTTGAGGGGTGGGAGGACGACTTGAAGAAGTGGCCGAAAATAACGTAGACTAGCATGTTTAGCTACTAGCATACTTAGCTACTTTGACAGTTGCTTCAGATGGCGAAGTGATGAGCAATCTGAAAAGCTCTGAAGCTTATTAGTATCTTCACATTAACAAGGTTGGTCCTGTTATGTTAAGAGAGCTGGGACACTTTATTTAAACAAACATAAAGCCCAGTCTAAGCATTAAAACTCCACATCACCAGGTCCAGCTAACAATGATGTTGCTTTGGACTTTTGAGCTGCAAGATGTTTATCTGGACACCAACTGAGCACCTGGAGCTTGACATTTCTTTTGACAAAGACTTTACTGATTCACAAATGAAGCACCTTGAGAACTTTTAATAAAATACAGTAAATGAAAACAAATAATGAAATAGACAGGAAACGATCTTTAAAAACTTGATAATGACAAAAGTGACATTTAGATAGAAACAGTAGTTTAATCCAAAATTAACTGATATAGTGCACACAAAAAACTAACCTTGTAAGAAGGTTAACAGTCAACTATTGTACATAACAAATTAATCATTTTAGCAAATACTTTTATAATGTAATAGTTAACATATCCTTTAAAAAAACATGTTAAGAGTTGTGTTACGTTTACAGCAAGTACACCAGTACTGTACATGTTTGAGAAAAATGTTTACATTTAATGTCTTCTCACTTGAAATAAGCTGGCATCCTTTGCGTGTGAATGCTGGAATGATTAAATTGACACCATGCTCTTGCAGCAGGTCCCTCACTGTGAAACCACGATCACCCATCACCTCATCTCCAGCACGCAGATAGTCCAGAAACCCAGAGTTCTGTGTTATATACCTGTCACTGCATTTACCACCATAAGCATCTGAAATAAACATGATTATTCCAGAGGGAGAAACAGCCAATAAATATTTCACAGTGTTATTTGCATGTATGATTCACTTCTGGAGTCCAAGTTTTTAGCTTTCTGCAAAACATGTTGCTTTAATTGTTTCACGGGGCAACCATAGAATAAGATTGTTGGTTTGTTCTGACATTATGTCAATCCACATTCCAACAGTCATGCTGCATGTGACTGGTGGTGTTGAGCAGCTCCACACTCTCATCAAGCCCATCTGAAAGTAAAAGTACATTATACAAACATTAGGGTTCATTTATGAACACACACACACACACACACCTATATTATATACAGTATATATATATATATATATATATATAAACACACACCTATATTATATACAGTATATATATATATATATATATAAACACACACCTATATATATATATATATATATATATAGATAGATATGTATAAATAAACGCACACACAGCATACATATATAGGTGCGTGTGTTTATTTGCCAGTTATGAACGAAAATATTAGTATCATTTAATCACTGACTACATAAAATCATAACACTAAAAGCTGTCTCTTAAATCATACCTGGTGTTCTCGATCCTCTGGAGGATACTGTGACTTTTTTCAGGTGGTTTCTCGTAGCCCAGCCACAAAGAAGGATGCGGGTTTTTCTTATCGGAGCCTGTTCAACACACACTAGTTGCAGCCACAAATTCAGCTTCGTCTGATTATTCATACAGCCACGAACAGTGCAACAGGTACCAGAGCTCCACAAGACATCTTCGTGACAATATTAGCTCAAAATAACAGAAAACAGAACTTTAACAGAACTTCTACGATGCGCGCAGATTAGCAAGCAAACAACGAGGAGCCAATGCAAAAATTCTACTTCCGGGGTCAAACGGAAGTACGACACATTATCGATTCTACAGTGACACCCTCAGGAATAAGGTGGATAAGGATTGTGCTGCTGCTGTTCCGAGTATCATTTTGCTCTATTAGTGACTGGCATATATCTTAGATCTTTTAATTTACTCTTTGACGTTCGTTTAGCGTATATCTTATGCTGGTGAAGATTCTCAGTCGTCCATCTTAGCGTATATCTTAGTTTATATATTAGATCTTTATTTAATGTTTCTTTTTACACTTCATATTTTTGCTATTGTTTGATGTAACTGGGACCCTTTGTACACAATTTCGTTCCACTACATGTACCACATGTGATGCGAATGACAATAACGAATCTCTGACTCTCTGAGCTGTCTTCAGCCAGTAAGGGTGTACGCTCGAGTATGAAGTCTCAACCAACTGCGGAAAGTGTTCGCAGTTTCTGAGCGGACTGAGGTCCGCCAGAGTTTGTGGGAGCCTTAAAGGTTCAGTATGCAGTTTCTGTAGAACTGCAGCAGTTAGAAATATTTTCAACAGGCAAAGCATTCTGATCCCTCCCCCTCAGAGCCATATGTGGCTCTGCCCCCTTGTGGTCTGTTGAATTTCAAATTCAAGCTCTGTTTTTATTGGCTGATTCAAATTCAAGCTCTGTTTTTATTGGCTGGTTACAAACTCTGTTTTTATTGGCTGGAAAATGGCGGGTCACCTTTTCTTTTTAGAAATGCTTATTTACCACCTGGAGAAGCAAGGGGACAATATTTTTTTAATTTTTTTCAGAGATTACCTGGCTAACATCAGTCTGTCAGGAGGTAGTGACAGAGTGAAGAAATATGTTCATAAAAAAAGCTACATACTGCAGCTTTAAAATTAGTTGCGATTGCCTCTCTTGCAAAGTCTGATGACAAAGAGGATGAGGAGAACAAGGAAATTCCACTCCAGAAGCTCCTGAAAGAGTTCACACTCAGTACTTTGGACATTCCAAGTAGTCCACAAAATAGCTGACTGAGAACATTTGTACAGTATAGTGAAAAAGGCTGGGCGATTTGGACCAAAATTAATATCTCAATATTTTAAGATGAATGGCAATATATGATGTTTCTCAATATTTTTTACTTTCCATGAAGTAATAAAAACATATTTGAGTCTAAACCTTGTCCCAACTGTCACACAGGCACATATGTGACTGGCTGTGGCAAAACCAGGAACAAGTCTCCCCTGGGTCATTTTGAGTTATTTACAGAATCTGAAAGTGTGGGTTCTAAGCTATCCGATGATGCCAAACACATGGCACTCAAAAAAAAAAAATGAAGAAGATACAGCCATTTCAATGTTGGCAATCTGCAAATAAGATTAGGGAGAAAACAGGCCTCAAAGTTTTAGAAGAATGTCCCCATTCCAGAAGTGTTACCTGGGGGTGGTTAACAATTGCTGTTCATTAACATTAATTTGCCTTAACCCCAACCCCCAGCACTGACTGTCAACACAGACGCCTAGGAAGGTGTGTAGAACTTCAGCTTTGCTGGCAAAATTCCTTTTGAAAAAAAAAAGAAAACAATTGTATTTTATGTTATTGTGACATGTTTTACACAATAATAATGTTGATTGTTGTGTCACATAGTTATTGTTACAGCCCACCCCAAAAAATAAGGGTCACATCTAAGAAGGACACAGAAACTGATTCAACTGGGTTCAAACATATTTTCATTACAGGTAACCCTCGACCTACGGCACCCTTGACCTACGGCAACCCGGACCTACGAACGTATCATATTTAATAATTTAATAAAAACGTGAAAAAAAACAAAAAATAAAAAATAAAACTTTTTTTGTTTGTTTGTGTTTAAATGTTATTGATTTCGTGTATACAGCACTTTGTTGCAGCTGTGGTTGTTTTAAAGGCTTCATAAATAATATTTTTAATAAAAATTATCATTTTTAATCATAATTGCGTAACTTCCGTTCGTTTCAGGAAATGCCGCGGCAGCCATGTTAGGTAGGTCTGTTGTCCCGGCAACCGGCTGTGAAGACTGTGTTTGTTCCAGGATTGCCTCATATGGATAAATTACTAGCTGGAATCGCTCTGTGAACTCTGTGGACGTCTCAGCCTGGAGCAGCAGCTGCGGATCGATCGCCGATCGCTCAGTCATTGTGCCGCACCGCCGCGCGAACACCAGCTCATGGCCTGGCTAACACACAGCTAGCAGAAGCTAAAACAGGCCGCAGCAGCAGCCGCCGCCGATCGCTCGCCTGCGTTGCTCCGTCGGACAACAGCAACTCATGGATTGGCTAAACACGCAGCTAATGCAGAAGCTACAAGCGGTAGCAGCAGCCGCGGTTCACTCGCCGAACCAGCGTACTGCGCCGCCCGACAACCTAAGATGTCGGCTTTGACCAGCTCAAAGTAAGAAATTATATTTATTTATTCTGTATTAATTAATTATTTTATTCTGTAATAATTTTATTATTATTCTGTTCACTAATAATCCACTACACTGTGGTCATGTGGACTCCGACCTACGGCAAAATCGACCTGCAAACGGTCTTTAGGTCCGGAACTCGTCCGTAACGCGAGGGTTTGCTGTAGTTTTTTCTATTATGTTTTCTTGTCTTGTCTGGAACCTTGCTGTGACTGGTGTTAAACACTTTATAAAGTTGATGACACTGGAAAAGTTTGTATAATAGCTGAAGATGTTGAGTAAACTCAGGATAGCTGAAGATGTTGAGTTAACTCAGGAGATGCTTATGTTGCATCTGATGAGGTTAGACAGGGGGAAAACAAAATAAATTAAGGCTTTACACACACCAAGCTCCTGCACAGACTTATTTTAGATGTCACACAAGGTTTGGGTGCTGGATATGACCTTTGTGTCATCAGGGCAGAAAGGCCTTATCTTTACATATAGGTCTTTTTTATTAAGCTTTTGTGGGCTGGTCGGTTTCCATCCATCCATCCATCCACCCATCCATCCATCCATCCATCCATCCATCCACCCATCCATCCATCCATCCATCCATTTAAATAATGTATTTCAAAGAAAGAAAGATAAGATTTCTTGTTTCACCAAATATATATTAACATAAAAAAAATTCTAAAGATAATCTTACATAAAGATAAACAAAAACATTTTAGAGCAAAATTATCTGGGAAAAACAAGGCTATTTTAATTAAACACGCTGCTCGATTCAGCTTTTTTATTTCTGATGACAGCAGCTGACAGCAACGTGAACTGCTGATCCATCCGATCTTAACTGTACATTTTACCATTTCAAACAGCCAGTTGAATCTGCATAATTGGTGCACCATTATCGTGCTTTAAATTTTAGTTTCTTTGCTACGATTTGTAAAACCTAAGCCAATCCAACGCGCGTGATTGCGCAATGCGCAGCTGGACACAGACCACGGCTGGAGCGCATTGCGCGGTGATTACGCGTGTCTGCTTTGTCTAATGAAATTAAGATAGTGGATGGATGGATGGACGTATGTATGGATGGATGGATGCATTATGTATGGATGGATGGATGGAAACTGATTTGCTTGCGATTTGCTTGCGAACACGCAGTAAAAGATTACTTTTTTTCTCGGGTCGGTCGGAAAAACAGCTGATAGCTCTGACAGCTTTGATCGGCTTTATTTTCCTTGTTCCTTGTGTTCACTGGACAATCTATAGATGTTAAGTAGCCATGTGCTTCTTTCAAAGCTGCACATTATTGGCCAAAACCAATAACAAAGCCTCCGATACCAGCCAAACAAGTCCGCATGTTAATCAGCTGTGAGTGTCCCCGCCCCCAGTACGCAAATCCCTGCGGCTTGTTTTTACTCTGAAAACAAACTGATTTCTAACACAAAGTGTATCAGTTTAAACACTTCTAAAGTGTTTTTTAAAGCATGGGATGGTTTCTTCACAACTTCAACTAGTACATTTTGCAAAAAAAAACGATTTTCACTAATTTCTCAGAAGTTGAAGGTTTATTGATTTTTTTCACAGTTAGAGTGTGCCGACTTGTTCCTACATTTCTCGTGCCGGGTCACATATAGTAAACAGCTGCAACTGTACAAAATAAATGACAAACAAAATAGATAGTTTATTTTTTAGACTTTAATTTACATATATTAAATAATAAACCTCTTTAGCTGTGCTACATTCAAAACGTTAGTAAGAGTGTGTGAACTGCAGCTGCAGCTCCAACAGACTTCAGCCTCCTTCCCTGAAACAAACCACGGGTGTCAGGGGCCAGGTTTTT
Source organism: Garcialebias charrua (assembly GCA_038048925.1). Classification (NCBI taxonomy): domain Eukaryota; kingdom Metazoa; phylum Chordata; class Actinopteri; order Cyprinodontiformes; family Rivulidae; genus Garcialebias; species Garcialebias charrua. Next base: position 20,517 of record JBBPBX010010203.1, on the reverse strand, counting down.
GGATTCAAAGAAAACCAGACAAGAGTAAATGCAAGAACAGTTTTATTTATTTTGTAGCTGCAGAAGGTGTCAGGATCAAGCTGTGACGACAAATCCTCACAGGCTGAGGGAGAGAGCCACCTGTCAGCGTTTCACAAGCAGGTGAGGTGGTGCCACCGGTTGATGCTGGGCAGGATACTAAAAGAGAGTTGGCGTCATTATCAGAAAGCAGTAAGAACTGCTAAATCGCAATACTTTTCTGATATCATTGCCTCAAACTCTCACAACCCACGGGTTCCCTTCTCTACCCTAAACTCCGTTCTCCAGCTCACTGAACCATCACCTCTGGAAGCCTCGACTGAGCTATGTGAGAACGTTCTACATTTCTTTTTAGAAAAAATTGGGACCACCCGGGCTCTCATTTCCCCTCCAACTCATGATCCATCCATCTCACCTCAATCTGTTGCTGTATTTGACGATTTTGAACCAATCTCTCTGTCTTCTCTAGAGCAGGTCATGTGCAACCTGAAACCATCTGGTTCCCCCTTTGATGCCGAGGACAGCCAGAGGCGAAGAGTCCTGAAATGATGACAGAATGTCTGGGCTGAATAAACATGGAATTCCTTAGCAGAAGGTTTGGGAAGATTCATTCATTCATTCATTCAACCTTTATTTATACAGGCTAGCCTCGTTGAGTCACGGGGACTCATTTACAAGAGGGACCTGTCTCACTCACACCAAACAACCATCCACTCTCACACTCACACCTAGGGTCAATTTAGAGTCACCAATCAGCCTAACAAGCATGTTTTTTGGTCTGTGGGAGGAAACCGGAGTACCCGGAGGAAACCCACGCATGCACGGGGAGAACATGCAAACTCCACCCAGAAAGGCCCCGGACCGGGATTTGAACCGGCAACCTTCTCGCTGAGAGGCAGCAGCTCTACCAGTTGTGCCACCGTGCTGCCCTGATGAGTGCGTCAGTGTGATGAGTGCGTCAGGTTTACAAAACTTCTACAGGCGTGTTGAAATCCAAAATGCAAGAACCAGTTATCATAAATCCAATTAAATATGCGTCCTTAAGATCCATAGATGACAGCAGAGATAGACACATAATCAAATCTTCAAAGTCGATGAGATATCCAGCGGTGTACATGTCAACAGGGCAAATCGGCTCGCCTACAGCCTGTCTTCTCTTTAAAGAAATGTTATCAGTTGTGTTGAGGGACCAACTGACCAAATTGAAGTCCATAGTTATGATTGGGAAGATTTTGTAGAAGAGAGGCTCTCAGACAGCTTCAAAGACAAGACAAAGCAAAAGCAAAGCAGAGACCGAGAAGAGCCGTCCACCCTTGAGAAGAGCAAGTGTTGAATAAGAATGCAGGGTCGTGGTTCAAAAGGTGAAGTGGTCGTCAAACACAGGGAGTCAGAGGTCCAAGAATAATCCAAAAGGGTGAGCCGTGCATTGTAGTCGTAAATCCAAAGAGGCAGGTCATTAGTGTGATCAGAAAGGCAATATAATACCAGGCAAGGAGCAGGCAGGTCGGGTTTCCAGAAGGCAGGCGTGAGGTCGAGATGAGATAATCAAAACTTGGCATGAACATGAACAAGATGGAGGGACTATCAGGGACCATAGAAGGTTTAATAATTCGGCCCTGGTTGGTGTGGACATGGAACTTATAAAGGCAGGTGAACAGGTGCAAGGAATTAAGGCTGATTACTGTGGAGAAAACAAGGGAGGCGTGGCATAAAGTGAAGGGAGCAGGCTTGAGCTGAAGGATGTGTGATAGGCGAAACACAGCAGGGAAACAAACAATGGCAGGATGGGCAGAAACTATGGCATGTTGGGCAAAAACATGGCATGAAGAGCACTGGCATGAACAGATGAGGGGGTCAGCGGGGCCTGTGACCATTACAATGGGTCAAAACTCCTTTGGCCGTGCTGTGTCTTATGAGAGGAAAAGTGAGAGGTGGGGCTGCGACATTAATAAATCAGCAACCTATCATGTTGCTTAAAGACCGTGTAAAGTGAATTTCAACATTTTCTTCAATAAACATTATAAATGTCGTAATTGTAATCTTGTAAATGAGTAAAAAGTCTCAAAATTGTAGCTCAATTAATTTTGGAGTTATAGATCAAACTGTGTATAAACACATTTCTCTTTCAGGATTTTTTAGGCGTGGTTTAAATGTGACCGCGTTTCGTCACGCGGTCACAAGCCCCACCCCCTGCAGCTCCAGCCGTTATAAATGCGTTCTTCGGTGGAGCCGTTCACTCGCTACCGACCGTCTCCCTCCAGTACTGGCGTGCTGCTGGAGCGACCACATGCCACCTGCACCTCCGCGCACCTCCGCCCCCCCCCCCCCCCCCGCGCGCGCGCGCGTGTGTGTGGCGATCAGACCCCGCATGCATGTGACCGGGTCGCGCGCGCGCGTGTGTGTGTGGCGATCAGACCCCGCATGCGATGTGACCGGGTCGCGCGCGCGCGCGTGTGTGTGTGGCGATCAGACCCCGCATGCGATGTGACCGGTTCGGACCGCGAGTCCGCTCATCTTCTAAAATAGCGCTGATTATAACAGCGGAGTTATGTGTCCTCAACTTTAAAAACATAACCAGAGTTGTTAGTGCACTAAAAACAGCGTAACTCTTGGAAAAAGGAGCTGCTGGAAGCCAGAACTCAGATAAAAACAGAGCAGGTGATCTCTGCTTCCCCCGTATGCCTCCCCACACAGCTCAGCTCTGAAGGGGGCTGGACATGGCGCAGTACTGCGCTGAAATCACGCCCACGTGCGACACGCCCCCAGCGTTCTAGAGCAAGTCAAAATCATGTTTTTTCATGATTTTTGAGACTTAATTTTATAAGGAAATCAATGTTTTTAATCAGTCAGATTTATATGGGTGATTAATAACACATATTTATGCCGTGTGACAAAATAAAAACACAAATTTAATTTCACTTTACACGGTCTTTAAGACACGGTCCTTACCTTAGTGGCTAACAAGACAGCTAATGCTTTAGCCATCTTGTTCCACAGTTGAGATTGGGACCATGTATTTAGCAATATGATAAGCTGCTAGGGCTGAACGATTTTGGAAAATAATCTAATTGCAATTTTTTTTTTCTATAAATTGCGATTGCGATTTAAAATGCGCTTATTTTTTTAATACCTTCTCAAGTATTTTTTTAACAAACAGAAGCAATAAATCAATCTGTTTTATAATAAACAATGTCAGATTTATTTAAAACAGAGATTACAATAAAGCAAGCAAATGTATGACTTTTCTTTTCACCATTTCTATTTTTTTCTTATTTCATAAACACAATAGTAAACAAGTTAAGTGAACTTCCTAACTACTGTCTGAACTTCACATGACAGTTAATAAATAATAATAAAAATTAGATATAAAAAAATTAAACTTACTGCTTTCCAACCAGTAACAGCATAAAAATAAAGTGCAAAAAACAAAGAGAATCTGCTTTAACCAACTCGTTCTGGGAATTCAAACTCAGTGAACACAAAATAAACTAGTATCTGTTCTTATTAAATGTTTTAGATGTAAAAAAAACAACTCTTGGAACAATAATATAAACGTTATAGTCAAGTCAGTAACAGCAGGATGCAGAGCCTTGTGAACAGACACCACAATATCCTGCCAGGTTGGTATAAAGGCTCGGTTATAGTCGCACTTTGGTCCGCAAGCTGGAGCGCGCGGGCTGCGCGCGCACTCAGCCGTGCGGCTTCATGCGTTTATAGTGTTGCCGGCGGTGCATGGCAAAGTGCTGTTCTTTTACGGACCAGCAGGTGACAGTGCCCTCTAAAACCTGTGCATATGTTGCAAGAAAGGTGTAGAAGAAGAAATCTACAGTAGAAGAAGAACTGTTTGAAGTCACACAACAAAAACAAATGGCTTTCTGCTCGCTCGGGGAATTTAATACATTTGTATCACATAAAAAACATTCCTCCATGCGTCGCGACGCAGTTTCCACGACCACAGCGGCGCAGACAGCTGCAGGCTCTGGCGTGAAGAGCGTGAAGGCTGTCGGTGAGGTCCCCACCCGAGCTGTCAATCAATTTGGCGCGCGCACTAGGCTTGCGGAGTTTCAAAAATTCGGAGGTGCGCGACACGTGCCAAAACGGCGCGCGGGGGCGGGGACTATGCGATTGCGTCACTTTGGCCGCGCGCTCTCTCGCGCCCTATGCGACGCGTCAACCATAAACCAGGCTTTACGTTCATGACACCCACCAACGTTCATGACGCCCTCATTCATGAAGCCCACCAAAATTCCTGACACCCTTTAACGTTCATGACACCCACCAACGTTCATGACACCCTCATTCATGAAGCCCACCAAAATTCCTGACACCCTCTAACGTTCATGGCACCCTCCAACGTTCATAATGTCATCCAATGTTCATGACACCCACCAACGTTCATGACGCCCTTATTCATGAAGCCCACCAATGTTCATGTCATCCAAAATTCCTGACACCCTCTAACGTTCATGACACCCACCAACGTTCATGACGCCCTCATTCATGAAGCCCACCAATGTTCATGGCACCCTCCAACGTTCATAATGTCATCCAATGTTCATGACACCCACCAATGTTCATGACGCCCTCATTCATGAAGCCCACCAAAATTCCTGACACCCTCTAACGTTCATGATACCCACCAATGTTCATGACACCCTCATTCATGAAGCCCACCAAAATTCCTGACACCCTCTAACGTTCATGGCACCCTCCAACGTTCATAATGTCATCCAATGTTCATGACACCCACCAACGTTCATGACGCCCTTATTCATGAAGCCCACCAATGTTCATGTCAGCCAACATTCATGACACCCACCAATGCTCACCACTGTTCATGATGCACATAAACATTCATGACACCCACCAACGTTCATGATGCCCACCAATGTTCACTATTGTTCATGAAGCCCACCAATGTTCATAATGTCATCCAATGTTCATGACGCCCACCAATGCTCACCACTGTTCATGATGCCCATCAACGTTCATGACACCCACCAACGTTCATGATACCCACCAATTTTCATGATGCCCACTAATGTTCATGATGCCCACCAATGTTCATGCGGCCCACCAACGTTCATGACACCCACCAACGTTCAAGATGCCCACCAATTTTCATGATGCCCACCAATTTTCATGATGCCCACCAATTTTCATGATGCCCACCAATGCTCACCACTGTTCATGACACCCATCAACGTTCATGACACCCACCAACGTTCATGATGCCCACCAATTTTCATGATGTCCACTAATGTTCATGTCATGATGCCCTCCAATGTTCATGACTCCCATCAAAGTTCATGATGCCCACCACTGTTCATGACACCCACCAACGTTCATGACGCCCACCACTGTTCATGACACCCTCCAATGTTCATGACGCCCTTATTCATGAAGCCCACCAATGTTCATGTCATCCAAAATTCCTGACACCCTCTAACGTTCATGACACCCACCAACGTTCATGACGCCCTCATTCATGAAGCCCACCAATGTTCATGGCACCCTCCAACGTTCATAATGTCATCCAATGTTCATGACACCCACCAATGTTCATGACGCCCTCATTCATGAAGCCCACCAAAATTCCTGACACCCTCTAACGTTCATGATACCCACCAATGTTCATGACACCCTCATTCATGAAGCCCACCAAAATTCCTGACACCCTCTAACGTTCATGGCACCCTCCAACGTTCATAATGTCATCCAATGTTCATGACACCCACCAACGTTCATGACGCCCTTATTCATGAAGCCCACCAATGTTCATGTCAGCCAACATTCATGACACCCACCAATGCTCACCACTGTTCATGATGCACATAAACATTCATGACACCCACCAACGTTCATGATGCCCACCAATGTTCACTATTGTTCATGAAGCCCACCAATGTTCATAATGTCATCCAATGTTCATGACGCCCACCAATGCTCACCACTGTTCATGATGCCTATCAACGTTCATGACACCCACCAACGTTCATGATACCCACCAATTTTCATGATGCCCACTAATGTTCATGATGCCCACCAATGTTCATGCGGCCCACCAACGTTCATGACACCCACCAACGTTCAAGATGCCCACCAATTTTCATGATGCCCACCAATTTTCATGATGCCCACCAATTTTCATGATGCCCACCAATGCTCACCACTGTTCATGACACCCATCAACGTTCATGACACCCACCAACGTTCATGATGCCCACCAATTTTCATGATGTCCACTAATGTTCATGTCATGATGCCCTCCAATGTTCATGACTCCCATCAAAGTTCATGATGCCCACCACTGTTCATGACA